>PVIW01002634.1:0-190823 GCA_004026585.1 Noctilio leporinus
TTTGTCCTTCACTGACTGGCTTATTTCACTAAGCATAATACTCTCCAGTTCCATCCATGTTGTTGCAAAGGGTACAAGTTCCTTCTTTCTTTCTGCTATATAGAATTCCATTGTGTAAATGTACCGAAGTTTTTTGATCCAATCATCCACTGATGGGCACTTAGGCTGTTTCCAGCACTTGGCTATTGTAAATAGTGCCGCTATGAACATAGGTGTGCATAGGTTCTTATGAATTGGTGTTTCAGGATTCTTTGGGTATAATCCAAGTAGTGGAATCGCTGGATTTGTATACCAATAATGAAACAACAGAAATTGAAGCGAAAAAACAAAGATGTCAATATTGATAAACAAACAAACAAACAAACAAACTATGAAGTGGCTGGGCATTTTTCCCTCAGCTATGTACCTGGTGACTCTGTGTTCCCACCCTGGAAATACGTATTTCACAGAAAAAATTAGGTCATTTAGATTTTCCAGATAACTTTAAGAAGGGTTCTAGTTTCACACAATTGTTGAAAGGATGAAAACAATAATGTGTGCAAAAGAAGATGTTCTCAGATTTCTTGCAGAAGTCACCATGGTTGCTGTTATGGTGATGCAGGGTCTGCCACAGGTCCTAGTCTTGTCCTTTTAATTCCTCCATTTCTGTTAACCACACACTAAACATACTTGTTGATTCAAGATTTATCATTGTTTTAGGTAAATTGTACCAATAACTATTTTAGAAGAAGTGTAATCTATAAATGACCTCAAGAATAATGCCAGAAAACTTGGCCTGAGAAATAGCAGGGTGTAAGTGGTTCAGTCAGTGAAGACCTGAGGAGTCCAAATGTGAGGGTCTGGTTTTCTTTATGGTCCTGAGAAAAGTTCTGGGTATGGAGCCAGTGTTAAATAACTATTTGTAGTTAGATTCAGAGGCAAGATGGGAATCAGGGGATTTCCACAAAACAGAGTTTACTTAATAGTTAGGAAATGGGACAGAGAAATTCAAGGCTGAGATATCAAAAATAAAATGATAAGAAAAAAATTCCACTCTGTTGGAAAAAGACATTTTTCAAGATGGCTCTGTTTGTCAGGTAAAAAATGAAGAAGAGAAATTCACATTTCTTTCCCCAACTAAACTATAAGCTGCTGAAGGAAGAGCTATTTAATCAGTGTTTGGGATATAGTAAGCATTTGGTAATTATTTGCTAGATGGACAGGTGAAGATTGCATAAGATTTTCACTTTAAGAGTGTTTAAGCTCAGGATGAAATAACTATTACTTTGAGACTTTAGAGTTACTCATTTGAACCCAGTCAAATCAAATTTTTCCAGACACTCACCAGAGAGTGGATATAGGACCCACCAAAGAGTGGGCATAGGGCCTCATCCTTCCCAGAACTAACCACAGCTGGCAATCTCTCTTGGAGCCCTTGGAGACAAAAAGAACTGTTTGTCACAACAAATCATTCACAGTAAGTACCTGAAAAACACATTTCCCTAGCATTTCTATGTTTCCAAAAAGGAAAAGAAATGGGACCAAATATAAATGCTATTTGGTCCATAGGAGTGCCTATGGATTGTGAGTTAACCTAGTTGAGTTTAGTAAGCCCTTGTTCCCTTCACATTCTTGCCTTGTCCCCTTTGGTAGGGGATCTATGAATCACAGCGCAGTCAGACGTTCACTTTGTGGATGGCCTATGGCATAAGAAATCATAGTTATATTCCTACATTAAAGAAGAAAAGTCCTATCTCAAGAGTTCTGCTTTTTGCTGTTTCCGGACTCTTTGGAGAAGGACCATAACTCTTTCTGAAAAAAGTGGAACTTGAAAGGCATCATGAGCTCAGTAACCTTGAGAGAAAGAACAGAGATGACCAAGGGGCCTAGAGTTGATGGCAGAGTGAAGTCAGCCCACTGGCTTTGAGCCATCCAAGCCCCATTCTAGGGAGAGAAGGGACAAGGACTGTAACCTAGAATATAGGTCAGAGCAAAAAACCAATTATTTCTAGCAGAATTGTCACTCAATAACAATGGGAATTCCACTTGAAACAAACAAGTCTAAATTATAAAAACCTGTGAGTTATTTTAAAGAGTCCTCTAGACTAGACAAAGCAAAGAATGTTTGAAATGGAGTTAGTTGTTAGTGATTGGTACTATGCTTGCCTTTACTCCTGATAAAATATCATAGCTTTGTCCTTATGAAGGAGGGTTGCAGAACAATCACACACACATGTACAGACACATACATACAACTAAATCTGCTCAAAAATGTATTGTGCATAAGAAGTGAGAGCTCGTAAGAATCCTTTCTTTAATGTCAGGGTTTGGAAACATTGCGTTGGAACCCCTTATTTGGCATATACAGGGTGTATGCAATCAATTGACAATAACTTTGCATCTCCTTATTTCATGTGCTTCTTATTAATTTTGAAAAACTATGTTTCTAAGGTTATGATTTAACATTATTATTTCAGATATAAAATATTAAATTCTGAGAGCAACTATCACGTTGAAGGAATATGATGTTAGAGCAACCATAATTTCTGGACTGCATGCAGGGCAAACTGCTAAGAAAATTGTGGATTTCAATAAAATCCTTTTACATACAATTTACAATGTGAAGAAGGTGTATGGTGCTGATCCTGTTGTTGCCACACCAACAAGGAAATCCATAAGGTATGCAAGGATCACACAAGTCTAGATATTGTACTCAGAATCCAGGAGATCACCAATGAAGATCCAGGATGTTGTACCATGGAGGAAGGAAGTTGCAAATGGTCATCATCTTCCAACAAGATGGTGCACCAGCACATAATGCCAAAAAGATGCAAGAATGTCTCAGTGTCAATGTTCCTGAATTCTGGTCAAAGGAAATCCGGTCTCCTGCTTCACCAGATGCAAATCCTTTAGATTATTATGTATGCAGCATTTGTGAGGGAGAAGTTAATAAACAACCTCATTCCAATAAAGAGGCTATTAAAGCTAAGATTGAAAACATGATGATGTCCATGAATAAAGAAAAGTTAATTGAAGTGTGCCCAAGATTCCAAAGTCGAATTAAGTCTATTATTGCAGCAAATGGAGACTTTTTTGAACAATTTTAAAAATAATTACTATGTTTATGTATTTGCATATAAGAATAAATTTATCGCAAAATACAACACTTGTGGTATGTTGTTTATTTTACTAAAATTTTGCCAACTGATTGCACACACCCTGTATAAGGTCCAGAAAGTATCGAGCCAATGTCAATATAATTAAAACCATTTATGTGGCCGATGCTTTCAGGACAGACAGTGTACATAGCCAAGTAACCCCAGTTCTTCATCGAACCAGAAACAGTTTTCTGGCCTGGTGAGACTGGTCACTTTAAGCAAAGTCATGAGCATGAAATAAAAGCTGTATCATGAATCAATCTCCCTAAACTCACCCCTGAAACTACTAACTGCCTTCTAAGGTTTAGTTCTTATTCAAGACATGTATATCATAAGGGTTAGAAATCAATGTATGTAGATGTGTGCTTCACTAAGTGCATATGAATTCTATTTTATTTTAGATATATTATTTAAGTCCACTAGCACATCAATCATTGATTGCCTGTTCCAAATTCTAGTTGCATCTTTAAGGGCCCTATTATACCATTGGGTGAGATACACCTTACATACACACTTTATAGTCATGTCTAACAGCAAGGTATTTTCCCATTAATTAGAAGGAGCAGTGCTGGACAGTGATTCCTGCAGGTCTATCCATCTACACTCTCCCTCACTTTTCATCTATTCAAACTCCTGAACTATACCCATCTTTTTCACCAAAACATTTTCAACAACTCACAGCAGTGCTACCAAAACATACTGGAAACAGATACTTCAAAGCAGAAGTCCGCATGAACACCAGTACCTCCAGATCCGTGGTCCTACTCAGAACCTGTCTCCTATAAGCATTCACAAGAGGCGTTAGCCATCTCATCATCAGGACCTGCATTGGGGGATGCAGTGTCTACCAGGGGGTCTTTATGCCAAAATTTAAAACAAAACATGTCATTTAGGATTCATCATACTGACATTGAGGCTTGGGGTAATAACCAGAAAGGAATGAGGAGAGAAAATGCAGAAAGAATTGTCCAATAGCAGAGGTTAGAATCTCTTGTTTAGAATCATATGAAAATTGCATATATATATATATATATATATATATATATATATATATATATAATACATTTACCAGTAAAAATAGATGTTGCCATGTCATTCTAAAATTATAGCCCAATTTATGCTATAATTCACATGCAATTAAAAATGATGCTATAAGAATAACACCTATGTATAAACTAATAATATAGCTTTGCTACCTTAATTTTTTAATTTGGAAAGATATGACTTTTTTATCTATAGTAATCATCTGTCTTAAGATGTAACATGTATTCTGAACACACACATAGGTATTTCAAAAGTCAATGTTGCTTTTATAACCAAAAATAGTCTTGCTGATGACTTACTTATTCCTAGCATTCATAATGACCATTGATAATGTCATTTGCTGTGTCTAACTTTGTTATAGTTATTGACTGTAAAAAAATGATAAAATTTTCAATGAAAAAATTTTAACTAGGTAAGTAAATAATTATTGTCAAACTATTATCCATGTTTTAAGAAGCAAATCTTGTTCTTAGGTGACCATTATGTGAAGCATACAGGAAGGATATGCCATTATAATGTATTTTCACTCCTTTCTATAATATGAAGTGAGTAGAAAGCATTTCAGTATCTGTTTCTCTTGAAGGATTTGTGGCTCACAGACTCTGTAACAGCTTAGGGAAGAGAAAGGAGGACTGAGACTTCAGTGCAGGCACAAGGCTTGGTCCTCAGCACCTCTCTCGTACAAAGGTGTCTTTTTATAGTGTGACTTCGGGTCTTTGCAGTTACACACTCAGTTTTGGTAAAATCAGAATTGGAATTGGCTATAAAAGACATTTTCAAAACTACTATTTAGTGAGTACTTTCTTTGTGTCAAGCATTATTGTTACTAAGATTTTCATTATTGAATTCAGTTGAGACAATTAAATAAAACCAAAGACTCCAGGCCATGAGACTGAAAATTTAAGAAATTTCAAGTTCCATTTCCAAGTCTGCCAGTAAATACGGTATGTATTATATTTTTCCACCATACCTTACCTTGAGAAACAGCTCCATAAAAAAAGGAAGACAATTTATATGAAATTACCTGAAAAGGATTGATAGGATTCTGAGATGATATCTACCAAATGATCTGAATTCCAAAAGACATTTTACAATACAACAATATGTAACTAAGAGCATTTACCATGAGCGTAGGTTTTCAAATATTATCAGGAAGAGAGGCTGTGTTCTTTGTTTTGTTTTGGTTTTCTTTTTTTAAACATTTTTTAGAGGAAGGAGAAGGGAGAGAGGTAGAGAGGGAGAGACATCAATGTATGGTTGCCTTTCTTCTGCCTCCAGCTACAGACTTGACTCAAGACCTGGCTTGCAACCTGGAGGCTGTGTTCTTTGATAAACAGTCTTTAAAAAGACAAACAGCACAATTGCTACTCACAGACTTTAAAGATGGCACTAAAAGCAAAGTTAAAGGAAACTCTTTCATAATTCATTAAGTTTCCTTTCATTGTACTTTTCTATGGAGCAAGTGATTGATGGTAGAGATGGTACCAAAAGTTGTTTTATAATTGGATTTTTAAAGCAAAACATCTTGAATTCATTGATTTTGAATTGTGCTACTAATAGCATAAGGATTATTAAAAAGCATTTCAGAACTCAACCACAGGGCTCACAGCACCCAACTCAGGGACATCAGGGCTTTCTGTGCTAACATTTCCAGGAGAATTCAAACCCTGGGGTTTAATTAGAAGTCATGAATCATTCTGCTGTCTTTTCAGATTCTAAAAACCCTTCAGTACAATTTAAAACTCTTCCATGAAATTGTTTGTAAAGTAAAAAATCTTCTTTTGAGATACTAATAAGCACTCCCTAATTTATCTGGTCTGTAAGATTTTTTAATGGCACTATAGGAAAAAGCAAACCTGTGGAAATGACCCAAACCACTCTGTGTGTGAGTAGCAACAATTGGAAAAAAAAATTAATTCTAGTACAGAATATCTGCCCGTGAAAACCACTGTATTACAAACCCAATATAGTTGCTATTAGAAGGATCCATAGAAACATTATAGACTAAGTTGCAGTATTCTTTGCATGTTTAAGAACTGTATCTGTCATGGATTTCTCTTATTTCTATTGCCCAGGATTCACTTTTTATATATACAGAGATGTACATGTAATTAGAAAATACAATTTCCCACATTGTACTTTTAAAACACTCTTTCTTTCCCCTCCCCCTTTCATTCGGCTTAAATCAGGGGTTTGAATTGGATTTTTGGTCTTAACAACACTTACACATGCATAGTTCTTGTCCTCAGTGAAGAAATTGAGGTGAGTATTCTTCAATTGGTCCTTTTCTTTTTTTCTTTTATTAATTTAATTTTATTATTGTTGTATTACATCCATCCCCTTTTTACTTCCCTCTGTCTCCTTCCCCACCCATCCATTCCTCCCAGAGTCTATCCCACTCTTCCATGGTAATTCCTTGACTAAATTGCTCCCCTACTTTGCCTCCTCCTCCCACCTCCCCTCTCTACCCTACCCTCTGCCCACTGAAGGTCTATTCATTGTATTCATGTATCTGGTTCTGTTTTGCTTGTTTGTTCATTTTGTTCATTATTGTCCTGTAATGGGTGAGATCATATGGTATTTGTCCTTCACTGACTGGCTTATTTCACTAAGCATAATACTTTCCAGTCCCATCCATTTTATTGCAAAGGGTAGAAGTTCCTTCTTTCTTTCTGCTGTGTAGTGTTCCATTGTATAAATGTACCAAAGTTTTTTGATCCAATCACCCACTGATGGGCACTTAGGCTGTCTCTAGCACTTGGCTATTGTAAATAGTACTGTTATGAACATAAGGGTACATAGGTTCTTATGAATTGGTGTTTCAGGGTTCTTCGGGTATAGTCCTAGCAGTGTAATTGCTGGATCAAAAGGCAGTTTTATTTTTAGTTTTTTAAGGAAACTCCATACTGTTTTCCATAGTGGCTGCACCAGCCTGCATTCCCACCAGCAGTGCACCAGGGTTCCCTTTTCCCCACATCCTCGCCAACACTTGTTTGTTGATTTGTTGATGATTGCCATTCTGAAAGGTGTGATGTGGTATCTTATTGTGGTTTTAATTTGCATCTCTCTGATGGCTAGTGATGTTGAGCATTCTTTCATATGCCTTTGGGCCCTCAGAGATTTGTCTTTTCAGGTCCTTTGCCCATTTTTTAATTGGGCTGTCTGTCTCCCTGGTGTTGAGTTGCATTAGTTCTTTATATATTTTGGAGATAAAACCCTTTTCTGAGGTATCATTGGCAAACATGTTTTCTCACGCAGTTGGTGCTCTTTGAATTTTGTTGGTGTTTGATACAGTCCCATTTGTTTATTTGTTCTTTTATTTCTTTTTCCCTTGGAGAAGTATCAGTGAACATATTTCTGCAAAGAATATCTAAAAATTTTACTGCTTATATTTTTCTCCAGGACTTTTATGGTGGCACAGCTTATGTTTAAGTTCTTGATCCATCTTGAGTTTATTCTGGTGTATGGGATAAATTGGTGGTCTAGTTTTATTTTTTTTTGCATGTTGCTGTCAAGTTCTCCCAACACCACTTGTTGAAGAGACTGTTTTTACTCAATTTTATGTTCCTTCCCTCTTTGTCAAATATTAATTGATTATAGAGTTCTGGATTTATTTCTGGGCTCTCTATTCTGTACCATTGATCTATATGTCTATTCTCATGCCAGTACCAGACTGTTTTGATTATAGTAACCTTGTAGTATAGCTTGATATCCAGTATTGTAATTCCTCCCACCTTGTTCTTCTTTCTCAAGATTGCTGTGGCTATTTGTGGTGTGTTTGTGTTCATATAAATTTTTGAAGTATTTTTTCTATCTCTGTTAAGTATATCATTGGTATTTTAACTAGGATTGCATTGAATCTACTAGATTGCTTTGGGTAGTATGGACATTTTAATGATGTTAATTCTTATCATCCATGAACATGGTATATGCTTCCATTTATTTGTACCTTCCTTTATTTCTTTCGTCAGTGTTCTGTAGTTTTCTGAGTACAGGTCTCTTACCTCCTTGGTTAAGTTTATTCTTAAGTACTTTATTTTACTTGTTGCTATAGTAAATGGGATTTGTTTTCTAGCTTCTATCTCTGATGTTTCACTATTGGTATACAAAAATGCTTTTGATTTCTGAATATTGACTTTATATCCAGCTATTTTGCTAAATTGGCTTATTAGGTCAAGTATGTTTTTGGTGGAGTCTATAAGGTTTTGTATGTACACTATCATGTCATCTGCAAATAATGACAGTTTGACTTTCTCCTTTTCAGTTTGGATACATTTGATTCCTTTTTCTTCTCTGATAGCTATGGCTAGAACTTCCAAAATGATGTTGAACAAAAGCGGAGAAAGTGGACAGCCTTCTCTTATTCCTGATCTTAGGGGGAAAGATTTTAGTGTTTGCCCATTGCGTATAATGACTTCAGGTTTCTCATTTATGATATTGAGATGTGCTCCCTCTATTCTCATTTTGCTGAATGTTTTTATCATAAGTGGTTGCTGTACTTTATCAAATACTTTTTCAGCATCTATTGATATGATCATAGGTTTTTGTCTTTAGTTTTGTTAATGTGGTGTATGACATTTATTGATTTGCAAATGTTGTACCATCCTTGCATCCCTGGGATGAAACCCACTTGATCATGGTGTATGATCTTTTTAATGTATTTCTGAATCCAGTTGGCCAATATTTTGTCGAAAATCTTAGCATCTATGTTCATTGGTGATATTAACCGATAGTTTTCTTTTTAGTTGTGTCTTGACCTGGTTTTGGGATTAGAATAGTATTGGTCTTATAGAAAGAGCTTGAGAGTCTTCCCTTTTCTTGGATTTTTTGGAATAGATGAGAAGAATAGAAGTTAGTTCTTCTCTAAATGTTTTGTAAAATTCACCTGTGTATCCATCTGGTTCAGGGCTCTTGTGCTTTGGGAGATTTTTGATTACTTCTTCAATTTTGCTAGGTGTTATTGGCCTATTCACAATTTCTGCCTCTTCTCGATACAGTGTTGGTAGATTATACATTTCCAGAAATTTGTCCATTTCACCCAGGTTGTCATATTTCTTGTCATATAGTTGTTTGTAGTAATCTCTTACAATCACTTGTATCCCTGAAGTGTCAGTTGTGATTTCTCCTCTGTCACTTCTGATTCTGTTTATTTGGTCCTCCTTCTCTTTTTCTTGATGAGTCTGGTTAAAGGCTTGTCAATTTTGTTTATTTTCTCAAAGAACCAGCTCTTGGACTTATTGATTCTTTGAATTATAGTTTTAGTCTCTAATTTATTTAATTCTGCTCTGATCTTGATGATTTCCTTCCTTCTACTTGCTCTGGGTTTTTTGTTGTTGTTGTTGCTCCTCTAGTTTTTGAAGCTTTATGGTTAGGTTGTTTGTATAAGCTTCTTCTATCCTTTTTAGGTATTGTGATGAATTTCCCTCTGAGAACTGCCTTTGCTGTGTTCCATAGGTTTTGGACTGTTGTGTATTCATTGTCATTTTTACAGAAACTTTTTGATCTCATCTTTGATCGCATTGTTAACCCATTCATTACTTAAAAGCATGTTATTCAGTCTCCATGAGTTAGAGTGTTTTTGTTTTTTCCCTTGAGGTTGGTTTCTAGTTTTAAGCCATTGTGATCTGAGAAGATGCTTGGTATGATTTCAACTTTCCTGTATTTTGTGGAGGCTTGTCTTGGGACCTACCATGTGGTCTATCTTAGAGAATGTCCCATGTACATTTGAAAAGAATGTGTATTTTGCTTCTTTGGGATGAAAGGTTCTGTATATATCAGTTGGGTCCATTTTCTCTAGAGTGTTGTTCAATACCACAATATCCTTTATGTTTCCTTGTTTGGAAGATTTGTTCATTGTTGATAATGGATTATTAAAATCCCCTTCTATTAGTGTGTTGAGGTCTATATCCTTCCTGAAGTCCTCCAAGATTTTCCTTATATATTTGGGAGCTCCTATGTTGGGTGCATATATGTTTACCAGAGTTATTTCTTCCTGATGGATTGTTCCCTTAAGTATTAATAAATGTCCTTCTTTGTCTCTTTTTATGGCCTTCATCATAAAATCTATTTTGTCTGAAATAACCAGCCTTTTTTTCATGTCTCTTTGCTTGACATATATTTTCCCATCCCTTTACTTTCAATCTGTGTTGATCTTTTGTTCTGAGATGGGTCTCTAGAAGACAGCATATATGTGGGTCATGTTTTCTTATCCATTTAGCTACCCTATGTCTTTTGATTGGTGCATTTAATCCATCTACATTTAATGTTATTATTGATTGATACTTACTTGTTGCCATTTTCCCCCTTTCTACCTGTGTTCCTCTCTGTTTCTCTCTGTTTCTTTATTTTTTTTAAAGCAGACCCTTTAGCATTTCTTGCAATGCTGGTTTGGTAGAGATGTATTCTTTTAGTCTTCTTTTGTCTGGGAAACTCCTTATTTCTCCTTCCATCTTAAATGAGAGACTTGCTGGGTAGAGTATTTTTGGTTGCAGGTCTTTGTTTCCCATTACTTGGAATATTTTTTCCCATTCCCTTCTGGCTTATATTGTTTCTGTCGAGTAATCATTTGATAGCCTTGTTGGAGCCCCCTTATATGCTATTTGCTATTTCTCTCTTGATGCTTTTAGGATTCTCTCTTTGTCTCTGAAATTTGCCATTTTAATTATAATGTGTCTTGGAGTTGGTGTGTTTGGGTTGGTCTTATTTGGGACCCTTTGTGCTTCCTGAACTTGAGTAGTGTTTTCACTGATCATGTTAGAAAAATTCTCTATCATTACTTTTTTTGAACAAGTTTTCCATTCTTTGCTTCTCTTCTCCTTCTGGTATCCCTATGATATGGATATTATTGTATTTCATGTTGTCCTGCAGCTCTCTTTAAACATCTTCATTCTTGTTCAGCCTTTTTTTATTCTCTTGTACTGTTTTGGAATATTTTTCTACGTTGTCCTCCAACTCACTGATCTAATCCTCTGCTGCCTCTAGCCTACTGTTGATTCCTTCTACTGTATTCTTCAATTCAGAAATTGTATTCTTCATTTCCTCCTGGCTCTTAATAGTTTCTATGTCCTTTTTAATGCTGGTGTAGTTCTCGGTAAGTTCCTTGTAGCTTCCCTGGAGTCTTCATAGTTCCCCTGGAGTTGTTTATAGTTTTCTTTGAGCTGGCTGAGCTCATTGAGCTTCTCTATCATCATCCTTTTGAATTCCTTATCTGATATATCGTGTGCCTCTGTTTCATTTGGTGGTCTTTCTGGGGATTCTTTCTTTCCTTTTGGTGATGGACTGATTCTTTTTTTCATCATTTTGGGTGTCTATTGTTGCTTGTTTTTGTCTTGAATTAATCTGCTTTGATTCCCTGCCTTTGTGGAGCACCATTCTGTTAGGAGATTTGTGGATTTCAGTGCTGCAGTCTCCTAGATTTCCTCAACTTGTTGCTCTTGGGGTGGCCTTTATGTGGTTAACTTGGGCTATCTGGTTGCATTTTGGATTGGTTGTATATGTTGCTCCTTTCCTTCCAGTTGGCTGATTGAGAGGCACTCCTTCTATCCTTTCTCATACACTGTTTTTGAGCTGCTCCTAAAACAGAACCACCAGTCCAGGCAAAATAATCATACCTTCAGAGATATCTTTCTTCTTTAATCCCCCTTTCCACTGCCTATGAACCTAGCTATATACCCTCCCCTCCAAGGTAACTCTGCTTTTAATCACACCCTCAGCTGCAACTGAGCCATTCTTAATAGGGATATAAATATGATAAGACTGTTGTATGAGGGGAAAAAATGATTAAGTTGACTAAAGTATAGATAATTTTGAAGGGTGCAAAGGAGTAGCAAAGATAGCAGGGATACGAGAGAGAAAACTAACTTATCTATTCTTTAGAAATGAGGAGGGGGAGAATCAGAAAGCCTCAAGTGCAAGTGAACAGTATAAGCCTATATAAATAGTTGCCACATCTACCTCCCTGTGATTAGCAGCCAGGCTCAGGAACCACTGGGCTAGGCAGCAAGATCTAATTGTAATCCAATGACTCTGTGTTTGGCCAGCAGGCTCAGGAGCTGCTGGGCTGGACAGCAAGGTTCAATTATAATCCAATGAATCTGTGATTAGCCACCAGTTTCAGGTGGCACTGGGTTCAACTGAAAGATCCTGTTGTAATCTAATGAGTCTGTGATCAGCTGCCAGGCTAAGAGGCCACTGAGCTAGACTGAAAGATTCTATTGTAATCCAATGAGTTTGTAATCAGCTGCCAGGCCCAGGGACCACTAGGTGGGACAAATTAGTTGGTCCTTTTCTTTGGCTAGATCAACATAGTACCTGATCAAATTCAATATTAATCCAAAACAGAGAAGGATGAATTAGCTCTTAGTTCACCTTTAAATTAATCTATGCTGCTAATATTTTTGTTGTGCTTTGCAGCTTTTTAAAGGCATATAAATAGACCCAACAATTTAAAAAGTATGGGTAAAATGTGCAAAAATATTTTAGGAAAATAAGACATGATCATGCCAAATAATAGGTTGCCCTTGTCTGTGAGATCTGGGAAGCAAAATCCAGTCCTCAAAGCTTCTCTGCTTAGATTGGAAGGCCCAGCACTTCCTTGGGTTTGAAGGCAGGAAGCAGCAGTTGCTTTGAGAATCAGTCAGTGGTGAAACCTGCCCTTAGGGAAATTAAATGTATGTTTTGAGAATAATTTAAGCTCAGTGCATAGATTGGAGAGAAGGGAAAGATGAAAGTGAAACCAGAATTTCCTCACAAATAAGCTTTGCATGCTTGCCAGTTTGAGCACATTATGTGCAGAAGCAGTCAGGGTCAATGGAAACAAGCTGTTCTGTGAGAATAGAATAGTGCGCATATTTCTACTAATGGAGAATGGTTTGGGGGCACTGCTTTGTAGAGATGTGCATTCTTTCATTAGGTTAAAGATTTAAAATGTCTATACTGACAAAATATCTTTGAAGGAAAGAGCCGTTTTTTCTTTAGTTCTGAAGATCTGCAGATTAAACAGGGAAGAATAGATTAAGCTATATAAAATATGTGAACTAATATGTATGATTGTCACCTCAGGTGAAGGTCTCAGCCGTCAGTAACGTTGTGGGCATGTTTGTAAATTGTCCCTCCTTGTAAGGAATTTCCACCAACACTGCTCTTTCTCAGGCAATGACACAGTGAGAGGAAGTAGGTTGTAAAGTGTAATAGATGTTGCTTTGAAATTTAAACACTTCATTGCAATGAGGTGATACAGGCTGGGTGGTGCTGGGCAAGTCACTTAACCACTCTGAGCTTCAGCCTCCAGAGCTGAGACAGGGTCGGTTACATCTCTGAGTGTTCCAGCATCTGGAACTGCTACCTAAGTATAAAGAGTATTATGATTCAGATTAAATCATACTTCCAAACTGTGAAATTTGAATGGAATTATCTTGGCCTAGAGAAAAGAATATTTTTAGAAGAAAAAAAAAAAGCACAATATTTTATTTCTTTATGCATACATCAGGTCATGATGCATTAAATTAGTTTCTAGAAAATTTATTCTTCATTACTGTCATCCTCTGATGAAGATCAGCCTTCCTATGTATGACTAAAATACTAAAGCTTAGTGTTTTCTTTGCTCAACTTCCTTCAGCATTAACATCCAAAGTTAAAAATGTGTTAAAGCTCAAGAAGACACAGATTTATAGCCTACTAGCTTTTAAAAATATTTTTTTATTGATTTTGCTGTTACAGTTGCACCTCTTTTCCCCCTTTGCCCCCCTTCATCCAGTACCTCTTATTTCCTCCTGCAATGTCCCCTTAGTTCATGTCCCTGTGTTGTGCATTTAAGTTCTTTGGCTTCTCCATTTCCTTTATTTTTCTTAACATTTCCCTGTCTATTCTATAACCACCAATGTGTACTTCTTTTTATTTCTTTCTCATCCAGACAACTCGCCATTTAATTATTGCCTTCTGTCAGCCTCTCAAATTGTATTAATACAAAGTTTTCTTTTCATTATTGCAGAATGATGTTAATTCATTTGTTTAAAGAATTACTTTTTAAATTACTATCAATTGCAATATTACCAAACACATGCACAATACATTTACACAAATGCATATTTTTACAAATATTTCAAGTACATACTAGCCTTTAAGGCATAAGTAATTTTAGATTTCCTGTTTATAACATTTTCCCTTAGATTCTGAATAAAACTGAAAAACTTGTTAGTCTACCAATTGAACCCAGCTTAAAAATCAGTCAATCAATCAATCAATCCATCCATCCCAGACCAGTGGCCAATAGGTATTATACGTAAATTATGGGCATAATTACTAGTTATCTCTGGAGACTGAGAAAGTTACCAACTGTGTCAATAGGAAATATGCTCTCTGACCACTTCTGCCTTATCTGTTATTATTTCTGACATGCAAACCACCATATTTCTTGGTTAGTTCACAGCTTTAACAATCAGGTGGACTGCAGGTTAGTCACAGACCCTATGAAGAATGCCTAAGCAACTTGGCCTCACATTCTGGAATTACCTGCTATTCAGAGCCACATGTGGAAGCACCACACTAAAATGAGGTCAAAGAATTCCCTATGCCTGAATAAAGTGGCTATTCATGAAACCAGTGCTGAAATTAAGAACTTGCTTATATGTTTTAGAGGAAAACTAATGACACTTCTTGGGACTCCCCATCCATTTCTATGATCTAAAGTAATATATTCAGATTACTTTATGTTAGGAAGTCTTGAATAATCACCTAAAAGCCTGAAACACTTTTTGGTTGACATGAACATCCTTTTCAATTCTTGCCACTGAAAAATGAATGTGTCTATTGCACTTGGAAGAACACTGTCAAAAACTCCATGAAGCCTAAGAGTTCCACAGCCATCTAGTCCACTGGCCATTATGATGTCAAGGTTCTAAGACCTGAAACAGAGATAGACTTGTTTCCCTGATTTTGTTTCTGTCTTTAGAATTTTGAATTGTTTGATTCTGAGGAAACTGTAGATTTGCATACAATTTTAAGAGATGAAATAGAGATTCCATCCATCCTTTACCTAGCTTCCCCCAATGGTAATATCTCTCTTACATCATAACCAGGATATTAATATTGATAGAGTCACTTTCATCCCCAGAGGATACTTTGTGTCACCTTCTACTGCCACATACATGCCCCTCTCACCTCATTCATTTCTCTCATCCCTGGCAACCATTCACCTGTTTCCTGGCAACCATTCACCTGTTCACTCTTTCTATAATTTGGCCCTTCATAAAGGTTCATAAATAGGATCATATAGTATATAGCCTTTTTGGATTGTCTCTTTCCACCTAGCATAACTAGAGGTGCATCTGCATTGTTGAGGTGTGAACAGGTCATTATTCTGCATTGCTGGATAGTGCCCACCATGTGGATGTATTACAGTTTGTTTAACTATTCAGCTGTTGAAGGACATATGGATTGTCTCCAGTTTGGGGCTATTACAGATCAGACTGACACAAATGTTTGTGCCAGGGCTTAAGTCCTCCTTTATCTGGGCTAAATGTCCAGGTATGGAATGTCTAGGCTGTGTAATATTTATATTTTACTTTTTAAAGAAACTATTGAACTATTTTCCAGAGGGCTATATTATTTGATAGTCTCACCAGCACTCCATGAGTGATTCAGTTTCCCCACATTCATACCAGCATTTAGTCTGCCATTCTTGTTTTAGTCATATTGATAGCTATGTGAAGGGATCTCATTGTGGATTTAATTTACATTCCCCAGAAATTAATTATGCTGACATCTCTTCATGGGTTTATTTGCCATGCTTCTATCTTCTTCAGAGTGCAGGCTGCTAAAAATATTTTATGTAAAGACAGTGTTCTCTCCCCACTAGAAAACTGATCATTTTACAGATGCAGGGGCTACACAAATAGATGACATACTTTTCAGCCAAGCAGTTACTATATGATAAAAAGGATTCATGTCCAGATGCTGCAGAAGGTCACATAGCTTCTTCTCACAGGGACAGCTCTTTGACATCTAGGGATACTTGATCTCACTAATGAAGTTTTTTATTTCCCTTATAGTCTCCTGTAAATAGTTGGATAGATATCTTTTATTTTTTCAATAGACTTTAAAGGCCTCACAGAAAAAGGCTATATCTGATTTATCAACTCTCACAGGTATTGGCATGTTGGAGAAATTTAAAATTTTTTATTGAATGACTCAGGCCCAACTCTCAGAAAACATAGACCTTAATGGGGGAGACAGAAATTAAATGAAGAGACCCACCAATAACTGTATAAGGCCAAATTCTGGCAAGTGCTGCAAAGAAAGAAAGTGAGATAAAAAATTAAAAGAGGAACTGCCCCCTGATTTGATTGTGAAGAGGGCATGAAAGGAAGGCTTCTTTGGAAAGCTCACTTAAAATGAGATTTAAAGAATACTTTGGAGATAGATGGATAGATGATAGAGAAATAGATAAGTAGAGATAGGCAGATAGATGACAGATACATAGGTACATATATGTACACACATATATAAAGGATAGATATGTGGATAGATGTAGATGATAGACATGATAGGCAGATGATAATTATGATATATATGCATATACAGATAAATGATAGATGAAGGAAGGACATAGAGATTATATATACATATATATATATATATGTGTGTGTGTGTGTGTGTGTGTGTGTGTGTCATAGGAAAGGAAGGAAGGAAGGAAGGAAGGAAGGAAGAAATAACAACTTTTTTCTAAAAGCAAGAGGCTGGTGATCAATTCTGATATGCATCAAAATCAAAACCACTTGGGGGAACTTTTTAGGCTGGGCTCCCCCCAGGTTCTGATTCATCAAATCTGGAAAAATATTTATTTTCTTTATTTTTATTTTAAAACAATTTAAATTACAGTTTATTTTCAATATTATCTTGTATTTGTTTCAGGTGTACAGCTTAGTGGTTAGACAATCATATGCTGTACATAGTGTTTCCCTCAATATTTCCATTACTCACATGACACCATACATAGTGATCATAATGTTATCATATATTATAATAATATTATCAGTTGTATTCTTTATGCTTTACTTTGACTATTTTGTAACTACCAATTTGTACTTTGTGAAACTTGTGAGGTGACATGGCATCATGGTTTTAATTTACATTTCTTTGACAATTAGTGAAGCAAAGGAGAGAAAACTTTGTCTTGGAAAGATCAAGGGAGCTATTCCTAGTTATGGATTTGAGTTACCTTTACATAAAACAGCTAAAGGTTAATTTCTTCTCCAATGCCATTGCATTCCTTTTAACTTCATGAAAGAGCTCTAAATGGAGTAACAGTGATAGTGTCTGCTATTGTTTATTTCACTGAACACTCATTCTGGGACCACAATTTTGCTCTTGAAAATGTTGATAATGAAACTGCAGCTTTACATTTACTGGTAATTTACATCAGAATTAAAGGAAAAGACTTAAGGGGGTTGCATGAAATCCATTGGTGGTAGTTTAGGGAGCTAGGAGAAAGCAAAGTGGGGAAATATCTCAGACTATATAAAAAATGAAACTGATAAACACATACTTCTTTTACATGTGTAGTTACAGGATAGTGAACAATGAACATTTATAGCAGCACAGTGATGGTGCGCTGGTATGTGGGAGAACAAGATAACAAGGAAGAGCCCTGTGGTCTCCTGTTCTGGTGGGAGATTGTGTCCTGTGGAGTCTGGAAAAGAGGATTACCCTGACATTTCAAAGGCATGTTATCTTAGATGTAAAATGAAAATAGACAGGCTTAGTTAAGGTAAAAATTGAGTTTTGTCAAGGAAGATCAGTCTAGGACATGACTACCCTCTATGGCTTGCTATTGGTTAAGAAGTTTTCACTTCAAATCAACCTATGTAGTTACTTTTGGTCTCTGAATTTGTAGGGCCCACCATGCAGCTTCACCAGAGTTTGTCAGGTTTAGTATGTGGCTCCTTTTTCATCTATGTTACAGTATCTTGTTTCTCTGTCATATTCAGCCTATGGCTTCCAGCCTATGATCCAATATGACTGCTCAAATTCAGACATCATATCTTATTCCAGCTGGAGGAAATGAGGCAAAAGAAGGCCACACTAAGCTTCAGGTGGAATATCAGTCCAGCATCTATGAATCCAGTGTCAACTGCCCTGGACAAATTTAAAGACAGAAAGACTTTACTTGAGACAACTACAATTAAGGAAGGAAATGAAACCTAACTCCATGGAAACAAAGGACTAAAACATTTTTAAGATCTGGAGTTGGCGTTATCTTAAGCCACCTGTATTTATTTGCTAATTGGCCTTACCCAGAGGAAGAATAAACTTTCTTCTATAGCCTTAACAAGAAATAATTTTACAGCTTGGAGCAAGGAACCCATGGAAATTTGGCTTCCAAATTCCCAAAGAGACTGGGAAATAGTGGCACTCTCTTCCATTGATGTTTACATTTTAAAGAGAAGGTTCCCAAGCCCTAAAGAAACTTTCAAGGATGTTTATGAATCATTTCAAATGAGGGTTAAGAAATAATTTGCAATCACATATATTTTAAGTAAATACTCTAGAGAAAAGGAGGTCAGAGGCCTAACTCAGAGTGAAATCTGTCTAAAGTTTGTTAAACTGAGAACATTTAGACCTTATGGTGACAAGTTAAAAATTAAGATTCTCTGCTAAGGAAGAATAAGGTAATGGAAATTGGAGGACAACTGGCAAGTTGTTACAGCTGGCTTAATAAATATTTTCCCCTCTCAGTTCTTGAAGAAAGACTTTAAAAACTCAGTAGTGTTTAATTAAAAATTAATTAATTTTAATTAATTTAAATTTGTAAAAATTAATTTAATTTTGTAAAGTTGATTTGGATTTGTAAAGTAGAAAATTTATTAACTGACCTCCATTTGCCATTGTTATGATAATGATCTGATTAGTCTGATTGTTAGAGTCTTCAATCCCATTCTCTATTGACTATGTTCTGTGGTTCCTCTTAGTTTCTACTCCTTGTAATTGTACCTTGCTTTCCAAGGCCTTGATTCTATCTATAGCATCCTCTCGACTCTGTCCTCATGGGTCATTGTTGAGTCTCCTGTTTCAAAAGGTGAATCGACTATGTTGATTCTGATATCTTCTTCTGATCCAGCCAGCCATGACTTATTAGGTAGTAGAACTACAAATGGGTAGGTGTTTTCCCACAGAACAGGTTAAAGGAATGGCCAACAGCATTAGGATTCCACCTCTGTTGAATTTGTGTTCTTTATTGTTCTCTGCTCTAAACTTTTGTTTCCTGTTTTTAGTGTCTTAATATACATTGTCTGTTCTGTTCAGCAAGTGAGGGTGAAACCTCAGAGACAGATTTAAAGTATGCTACAAACAAATCACTCTGCCTTTCCTGTGCCAGAAATAAGGACTTTAATACCAAAGGGAAATGAGTTATTCCTGTTTTTGAGATTTAAGTTAAAATTTTGAAGATCTTAAGGCAGTCTCAGCAAAAGTCTCCAGACTTTGAAATTCATTTGTTCCCTATTGAAAAATTTCTCTATTTCCCTCTTTATATTATTTTTCAGTTGTAATGTAAAAGTTTATAATGATACCCCTTTTCTGGGACATAAGCTCTGAAAAATGCACCAGGTGCCTATATACGAGAGGTTTGTTTGGAAAAAGTCCACTCTTTGTTAATCTAATGAAAACAATTTGCATGACATCAGTGTTACCAAGCAGCCAAGAAGAGTGGACCAGAATGTGCTTGCAGGAGCAATACCAACTTCACTGTCCTAGCTAGTGGGGTTGATAGATGTCAGTGAGTGTGCATGTACACTGTGTGATCATCTCATTCAAAATGGCTGAGCAAGTAGAGCATCAAATCTGCATCAAATTTTGTGTTAAGCTTGAACATTCATTCCTTCATGGAAACTATTTAAATGATTCAGAAAGCTACAGCTTCAGGCAACTATTGATTGGCAGTTTCATCATGACAATGAGCCTGCTCATGCATCATGTCTCAGGCAGAGTTTTTTGGTGAAACATCAAATCACACAGGTGACTCAACCCCACCACAGCATAGAATTGGCACCCTGTGACTTTTGGCTCTCCCCAAAATTCAAATCACCCTCAAAAGGAAAGAGATGTCAGCCAATCAGTGAGAATCAGGAAAATATGATAGGGCAGCTGATGGTGATTCCAACAAAGGATGTTGCAGAGTGTTTTGAACAGTGGAAGAGACACTGGGAGAACTGTGAGGTCCCACGGTGCCTACTTTGAAGAGGACTGAAGTGTCATTGTTCTATGTACAATGTTGTATCTTATATGTTCTTCAATAAATATCTCTATTTTTTCATAGTACATAGGTGGATACTTTCTGGACAGATCGCATATATCCCCTTAATAATTGCACAATGATCAGTAGTTAATACATTAGTAATTAACATTTCAAAGAGTAATGGTTAGCTTGCAGAATTACACTAAACTAAATAATATTATAAAATTATATTAAGTTAAACCCTGGCTGATGGCTCAGTGGATAGGCACCGGCCTGCAAACCCAAAGGTCACTGGTTTGATTCCCAGCCAGGACACATAACCAGGTTGCAAGCCAGGTCTCCAGCCAGCTCTAGCTGGAAGTAGGTGAAAGCCAACCATACACTGATGTTTCTCTCCCTTTCTTCCTCTCCCCTGCCCTTCTCTCTAAAAAATAATGAATAAAAAATAATTATCCTAAGATACCTGAGGGTCTTGGAGTTCTGCTTCTTGGTCAATATGGAATAACATCATGGATTTATCCCCCAACTTGGTTATATGTATTATCTTCCACCTTAAACAACTAAAATCTTGAGCAAAATATATGAGACAGTAGCATGCAAGACACTAAACCTCAGGTGATTAAACAATAATTCTTGAAAAAATGGAAAATAAATGAGATGAACCCTACCTTATTGCCTGGAGGAGGTTTTCAGGCACAGGAGCAGGTAAAGGGAGTATAAGTATTGCCCACTGAGATGAAGCTGTGGGTCAAGAGATGCCAAGAAGGCAGAGTACTAGAGAAAGGAAAGCTGCATATAGAGTAACTCTGGGACTCTATAAAGAGTCCCCCTTGAGTATTTAACTTAATACTGATCAGCATACACATGTGAGAAAACTACCAAAGCTTATAGAAGACCCTATCTGAAAAGATTACTAAAAAACAGTGCCTGTGGCTCATATAAAACCAGGAATTGTACCTATTTTTTAATGGCAAGAGTGGAAAACCTCATAGTTTATGAGAACCAGAGCACCTTTTCATCTAAATTAAAATTAAACTCGTCCTACTACTGAGGCAAGTCCCTGCTCTGGTCTTGTCTAATAAAATTTTAAAATAAGACTCTAACAGATCAAATTGTGTCCAACTTTGTGCTACCAACAACAAGAAAAAATGCCTTTTAAATATAAAGATGTAAATGAATTTAAAATACCATGCTAACATTAATCAAGAGAGCTGGAATGACATATTAGACAAAGTAGTTTTCATAGAAAATACTACTACCAAGGATAAAGGATAATTTCATAATAATGAAGGCATTAATTCATCAAAAAACATAATGCTGTAATCAGCTTCATATTGGCATAAGAACAGACACATAGATCAATGGAAAAGAATAAAGAATCATGTTTCTAAGGTCAATTACTATTTTACAAAGGAGGTACAAGCATACAATGGAGTAAAGACAGCCTCTTTAACAAATGGTGTTGGAAGAACTGGAGTGGTGACATACAAAAAATGAAACAAAATCACCAACTTACACCATACAACAGAATAAAAGCAAAATGGATAAAAGACTTAAATATAAATCATGATAACATAAAAATTCTACTGGAGAACATAGGTAGTAAAATTTCAGATATATCATGTAGCAATATTTTTACCAATATATCTCCTAGGGCAAAGGAAAAAAGGGAAAATTAAACAAATGGGACTGCATCAAATTAAAGATGTCTGTACAGCTAACGAAACAATCACCAAAATACAAAGGGAACCAACTGTATGGGAAAACATACTTGCCAATGATACATCACATAAGGGTTTAATCTTCAAAATATATAATGAACTTAATACAACTCAACACCAGAAGGACAAACAATCTAATTTTTAAAATGGGCAAAGGACCTGAATAGACACTTCTCCAAATAAGATATTCAGATGGTGAAGAGACATAAGGAAAAATGCTGACCATCACTAGCCATCAGAGGGATGCAAATTAAAACCACAATGAGATATCACATCACACCTACCAAAATAGCTATCATTAATGAATCAACAAACAACTGCTGGCAAGGATGTGGAGAAAAGGAAACCCTATGGTACTTTTGGTGAGAATGCAGACTGGTGCAACTACTGTGGAAAACAGTACGATATTTCCTCAAAAGCCTAAAATGGGACTACCTTTTGATCCAGTGATTCCACTGCTAGGAATATACAATCCTATGTTTACAGCAGCTATATTTACAATAGCCAAGATTTGGAAATAGCTTAAATGCCCATCAGTAGATGAGTGTTTAAAAAACACAGTGGTATGGTTACACAGTGGAATACTATACAGCAGAAAAAAAGGAAGGAATTACTATCTTTTTTTGACTAGAAAGATGGAACTGGAGACTATAATGCTAAGTGAAATAAACCAGTCAGTGTAAGATAACTATCATAGGATCTCATTTATAAGAGGAATCTAATGAATAAAATAAACTGAGCAAAATAGAACCAGAAGCATAGAATCATGAAATAACTGACAGCTGTAAGAGGAGAAGAGGAAGTTAGGGAGAAAGGGAAGGGATTAGTCAAAGAATATATATGAAGTGCCCATGGGCATGGATAACAGTGTGGGGATTGACTATGGAAATGGGGCAGGTTAGGTGGAGGGAGACAAAGAGAAAAATAATTGGGATAACTGTAATAATATAAATAATAAATCATTTTTAAAAATAATCTCTATAAAGACAATAGCCAAGACAAAGAAGCCAAGGAAAGCAGTGGGTGTCACAGGGAGAAGGACCAACATTTCCCTCAGTAATAGAGTAAGTCTCATGTTAATAACCTTAACTTCCACCTAAGAAGCTAAAAAACAAAGAACAAATGAAACACACAATAAGCAAAAGAAAAATATGCTGTTAATCAGAGGATAAATCAATGAAACAAAATATAAAGACTATAGAAAAAACATGTGAACAGTAACAGGCTCGTTGAGGAACTCAATACAATTGATTATAGCTCAGGAACAATTGATTGATAGCTCAGGAAAAATACGTAGAAGCAAATTACTAGTATCAAAGAGAGCTGAAATCACTATAGATTCTATAGATATTTAAATGACAATATAGAAACATTTTGAACAACTTTATGCCAATAAATTTATCAACTTAGGCGAGAGAGACAAATCCTTTGAAAGACACAAACTAAAGTTCACTCTACAAGAAATAGATACCTTGAATAGCTTATATCTGTTATAGAATTTGAATTTGTAGTTAAAAACCTTCCCAATTATCAGTCATCAGATATATTTAATGCATAAAGTTCAAAATGTTATTAAGTGGAATTTAAATGATATAAACCAGAAGCAAAAAAACATAAATATTTTTTGGGGATTAGGTAAATAATATAAGTGACTGATATAAAATAGTTGTAGGAAAAAATAAATGCCAAAAATACAATCAAACTTTATTTTCACTGAACCATGGTATATATAGAAATGTAAAATAACATAGACATATGACAGCAAAGATTTTAATGAAAATAAGACAAAGTCAATAAGTAATTATTAATTCTATTTCTTGTGGTGCCTTGTAGGTCTTCCCTGGAATTAGAAAACTGATTCTTTTTCTTTTCCCCTTAGATGTTTCTATACTTTGCATTTCCTGTGACATGATGGACAACTTTAGATATTTTACTTTAAATTATTAACATTTAATTTTATACATATTAATAATGGAAATAATTATTGACAGAAATAGGTGCTTCAAAATATGGACAGAATTTTTATACAACAATGTGCCCTTCCTTTCTCTCTCTTTACATGGTTGTCTCCTTCTCATTCCTCACTTCTCAAAATTAAATTTTCCACTTCAGAGGTGCCCTTTTTCCATTATTATTTTTCATTCTTCTGTTATCTTAATAGTATTTTTACTATTAGTAGTTACACTTTTTTTGTTAACCTGATATCCATCTTTTCTAGTTGCCCATAAGTTCCATGGGGGAGGGTCTCTGTTTCCTTTATCATTGTATATCAGTATCTAACTTCATGCCTAAGCTACAATGAGAGCTCAGTAGAGAACTGAAGAAAGAATGAATAAAATCTACTAAGCTCTGGTCAGAGGGCAGGACTGACGACTGTCCTGTACAGTTATCTTGGTCAGGATGATTTCAGATGCAATTAAACTCTTATTCCAAATAGATAGAGATAACAGGAAAAAGCTTTTAAAATAACTTTTTGGAGGGTTATTTGGGAGCATTTATCACAATTTAAATTGAACTCATATTTTGACCAAACTGTTGACCTTTCAATAATATATTCTATAGAGATTCACAATATGCACACTTTTTCCTATGCAAGAAGTCAGACAGTCAACCATGTATGGAGATGTAGTCACATTACAATGTTATTTGTAAAAGTGAAAAACAGAAGTTGGAAATTAGCTAAATGTACTTCAAAATTATTTAAATAATTTCTGATGTATTTATCAATGAGATGCTATGCAAGCATTAAAATTATAATATAGAACTGAATTTATAGTTATAAATTAGAGAAAATAAATTCATAATATGTTAAGTGCAAAAAAATTTTTAATGTATAATCAACCCTCTTTTGTTTAAGAAATAACAATTGATGTATGTACATTGTCATGCCCAGAAAAATATTTAGAAGAATATATAAGAAGTTGCGTATAGTGACTCTTTCTGGCTAGTAGAATTTCTAAATTCTTTCTGAGATGTTTTTATTGTTACAAGAAGTATGCATTAATTTTACAATAATTTTAAAACTAATAAATATATTTCTATTTTTAAAAAGTACTTCTTAAGAAGATTACCCCACTTCTCTTAGGAATACATTTGACTGTCTCCCATGCCTTTCAATCAGAAATTTCATCCATCTTATGACCCAGTGATTTCATTTCTGGGAATATATCTGAAGAAATCCAAAACACTGATTTGGTAGAGTATATGTGTCCCTACATTCATTACAGCATTATTTACAATAGCCAAGATGTGGAAGCAGCCCCAGTACCCATCAGCAGATGAGCAAATAAAGAAGATGTGATACATTTACACAGTGGACCATTATTCAGCTGTAAAAATAAATGTAGGAAATCTTACCTTTTGTGACAACATGGATGGACTTGGAGAGTACTATGCTAAGTTAAATAAGCCAGCCAGAGAAAGACAAATACTATATGATTTTACTTATATGTGGAATCTAATGAACAAAATAAACAAAACAGAAACAGACTCACTCACAGGCAAAGAAAACAGACTGATAGCTATTTGAGGGGCAGGAGGTTGGGGGCTGAGTGAAAAAGGTAAAGGGATTAAAACAAACCAAACTACATAAACATATTCACCAGAGGGCAAGGGAAATGTTGGTGGGGGAGGTAGAGGGAAAAGGAAAAAAGATAAATGGAGATGAAAGGAGACTTAACTTGGGGTAACACAATAAAATATACAGATATACAAATGACGTATTATAGAATTGTACACCTGAAACTTATACAATTTTATTAACCAGTCATCCCAATTAATTCAATAAAAATTTTAAAATAGAGAAGAAATTTCTTCCAATTATGGGGTGCTTCACCCCATAATTAGAAAAATGAAATGGTTTTTAAAAATTAACTTTTATTCTTAGTCCAGTATGTTCCAGAACACACTTAATACTTGAAATATTTTTAAATTTTATTTTACTGAGTATGAAATATTGTTGGTGAAGTTGTGACAATGTCATCAAGCTCAATTTACAAGCATGACTTTATTTTACATTTTACTTTTAGACATTTTAAAAGTGAATGCAAGCAATTAATTCAAATAACTAATTTTCATGACATTACATTCAGTATGCAAGAATTTAAGCTCCAGATAAGAGGTAAGCTGCCATTCCAACAACAAAGGATCAGATCGTCACTGTCAAATCATGCTTTGTCATATATAGAGATATTGTTTTCCTTCACGATCTTCTTACGTAAGAGCCAAATCATAGTCCAGCTAGTTTATAGGTTGTCTGTTTGCACGAATCAATCCAAACAGTCTCACAGGGTCATCATGAATGTTTTCTTCTACTGCTTGGCTATCTGGTGGGAAACTGTCTACCAGACTAGCCTTGGAAAGGCTGGTGTTTGTTACAGGTAAGAGCTCATCTTCATTCTTGTCTGACAAACAAGGATTTTGTTTCTTGGGCTTTCTGTGCTTCCCCTCACAGTTGTGATTCAGTTTGGCATAAAACATCTCTGTTTCATTGGTCGTCTGAAAAAGAAGGCATATTAATTTTTCATTGTCAGCCCATTCTTTCAATTTGATGACCTCTGGGAATATCAAAATCCTATGAAAAGCAAGAAGCTTGCTTTCTGGACTTTGGCTCCTTGGCTACACCACATTTGTCAGAATGATGATAAAAATGAAGTCAACTCAACATTTTTTGGTAAACCTGTTTTTCTCTACTATTTTCTTTTTCCTGCTTACCCCCAGGTCTTCTTTGAGCTTGTTTTGGGTTGGCCTTGGAGATACTTACTCATATCTGAGAGGATGCAGTAGTTCTCCCTGACCTAGAGCTGGGTCAGTACTAGAATAGGAAGAACTAGAGACTAGGGAAACTTGGGGAAGCAATAGGCCGAAAGGTAAGACCTTGAATTTGGTGTTGGAAACTGAGGATTGAATTCTGTAACATACTTGTTACAAAACCTTGGACTGTTTTAAAAAAATATTCCGAGTCTCACTTTTCTTGCTTATAAATAAAATGAAAGTACCTAAATCACAGTGTTATGAGTAAATTACAATAATATATATGGAAGCTATGACCACTGTCCAAAAGTAAGGTGTAGTATTATAATTATTAGAACTTAGAGGATAAGACTTTAAGACAGCTATTGAATAAACCAAAAATTTCAGTATTATGGAATTACTTTTATGAGGAGGCCAAAATTATATCAATTTGTGAGGGCAGGGGATTAACTAAACCCTAAATAAAGCATTTCCTGTTGCACTCATTTTCATGCTGAGAGTTAAATGTGTGATATTTTCTACCAGGCAGAAAAAAATGGTTCTACTTAACACCTTCTCTGGTATTTTTGTCTGAATTTTTATTCCTAAAATAATCATTTCTGGATAATTGCAATAGGTGCCTAACTGGCATCTTTGCTCTAGTCTCTTCCCTCTGCCAGGATATTCCATTTATCTTCCTAAGGTACAACTTTCATATTTTTAGCATCCTGTCTTCAAAATATTAGACTATATGCTAGGATCTGAACTTCATACCCTGACATTCAGGGCTTTCCATGCTTGACACTACTCTATCTTTTAAATTTTGATTTCTACTACTCCCCTGCATAAACTCTGTATTCCAGGCCAACTGGACAATTCACTGCTCCCTGCACACATCTTGGGCATTTAGCCTAGGCAGAATCAGAAGGAGATGCCATTGATGTTCAGAAATAACTACGAAACACTCAGTAATATCTTTTGTGTTTGTCTAGATTGCTCTCTCTCTCTCTCTCTCTCTCTCTCTCTCTCTCTCTCTTTCTCTTCCTTCCTTTATTCTTCCTACATTCTTCATTTTCTTTTGGGAAATTCCTCTCCCTTACATGGTCCTAGGTTAAAGTGCTTTACCCCAAGGCCAGTGTAGGACAAAGCATATGATCTGGGCTGGAACTAATCATATCATCCATCCCCCTGGCAACAGAATTTGGACCAAGAATAGATGACATGTGTTTTCAGGATAAGCAATTAGATGGCATGTTTGGGATTGATGGACAGGTACAGCAAGAGAAAATATGTTGTTTCCTGGAGCTTAGAGGAAGACAGTCTGTGTCTTCCAGTGGCTTGTCTAACCTCAGTGGAAGAGTCTGTGGTAATAGAAGAGAATGAAGTCAGTAACAGAGAGATACAGGGAGGGAAGAGAAACAAGATAGCCCTCATAGTCAATCATCTCAAAATCAAAATACATCCTTACAGCTCCCTGTCACGTGAGCCAGTGATTTTCTTCTTATGCTAAAGTGGTTTGAATAGGGTTTCTGCATTTATGACTTAAGGCATTCCAGTAATGTATGTCTGATTGACAAGTGGACAACTTCATCAAGTGCTGCAGAGTTCAAAAACTTGTGATCCCGGGAAAGAACAACAGGTTGTACATGGATGGCATAGTCACTTGTGATTTCTAGTGTTACTTGAATTGAGTGCATGGGTGGAAAATATATAGCCAAGGCTAAAGAATGAATGTCTATAGAAAGAAATGAAAATAGTAGAGGAAAGTAAAAATCAGTTTAAGTGTTAGAGAGAGAAACAACTTTAAGTCAGGTTTGTTGTTTTGTTTTTAAATATTGTGGTGATTTGTGCATATTGGTAGGTGAATAAAAATAGTTTTAAAAAATTATTTTAACAACAACAAAATTAAAAAAAAATTATTTTAGAGGAAAACATCAATAGGAGAGGGAAACATTGATCAGTTTCCTTCTGTAGGCCTCTAACCAGAATCAAATCCGCAACTCCTTGGTGTATAGGATGATGCTCCAACCAACTGAGCCATGCAGCCAGGGAAAAGCAGTTTTACTTATTTTATTTTATTTATTTTTTTATTTTTAAGTCAATCATTGTGTTTATTTTAAAGATTTTATTATTTTCAGAGAGAGGGGAAGGGAGAGTGGCAGAGAGGGTGAGAGGGAGAGAGACAACAATGTATGGTTGCCTTACACCTGCCTCCAGGCTGGAGACCTGGTTTGCAACCTGGTTATGCGCCCTGGCTGGGAATCGAACCAGCGACCTTTGGGTTCACAGGCCGGCACCTTATCCACTGTGCCACCAGCCAGGGCTGAAAAGCAGTTTTAAAAAGTGAAGAATGAAGACAAATAATTTAATGTGCAACATGTTGAAAGAAATAAGAGAAATGGTCAAGAACATAAGAAGTAGTACTGGCTTTGGAAAGAGAGGGTGCTTCTGACATATGAGGGAAAGGAGAGATTGATGAGAGTTTTTTACATGAAGATAAGAGAAGAGGAGCAAACACAGTTTAGAGTATGAGAATTCTTGTGAATTCACTTTATTGTTAGATTTCCTGATAAACTCTTCCTAATTAAAAGAACTTTGAGACACTGAAATTACAAGTTCTGAACTATACACATTATTTTCAAAGGGTGAGAAACATTTCTATTTTTCTTTTTCTTTTTTAAAAATTTTATTGTTGTTGTACTATATCCATCCCCTTTTTTGCTCCCCTCTGTCCCCCTCCCCACCCACCCACTCCCCTCCACTGTCAATCCCACCTGTTGTCCATGTCCATGGCTCCTCCATACGATGTTCTTGTCTAAACTGCTCTCCTTCCTTGACTCTTCCTCCCCCCTCCCCAAATCCCTTTCCCCCTGATCACTGAAAGCCTATTCACTGTATTCATATATCTGGTTCTGTTTTGCTTGTTGTTAGGTTTGTTCATTATTGTTCTGTAATGGGTGAGATCATATGATATTTGTCCTTCACTGACTGGCTTATTTCACTAAGCATAATACTTTCTAGTTCCATCTATGTTGTTGCAAAGGGTAGGAGTTCCTTCTTTCTTTCTGTTGTGTAGTATTCCATTGTGTAAATGTACCAAAAATTTTTGATCCAATCATCCACTGATGGACACTTAGGCTGTTTCTAGCACTTGGCTATTGTAAATAGTGCTGCTATGAACATAGGAGTACATAGGTTCTTATGAATTGGTGTTTCAGGGTTCTTTGGGTATAGTCCTAGTAGTGGAATTGCTGGATCAAAAGGCAGTTTCATTTTTAGTTTTTTTAAGGAAACTCCATACTGTTTTCCATAGTGGCTGCACCAGCCTGCATTCCCACCAGCAGTGTACCAGGGTTCTCTTTTCCCTACATCCTCGCCAACACTTGTTGTTTGTTGATTTGTTGATGATTGCCATTCTGACAGGTGTGAGGTGGTATCTTATTGTGGTTTTAATTTGCATTTCTCTGATGACTAGTGATGTTGAGCATTCTTTCATATGTCTCTGGGCCCTTTATATATCTTCCTCAGTGAGTTGTCTGTTCAGGTCCTTTGCCCATTTTTTAATTGGGCTGTCTGTCTCCCTGGTGTTGGGAGAACTAGACAGCAACATGCAAAAAAGATAAAACTAGACCACCAACTTACACCATACACCAGAATAAATTCAAGATGGATGAAGGACTTAAACATAAGCAGTGCCACCATAAAGGTCCTAGAGAAAAATATAGGCAGTAAGCTTTTTGATATCCTACACTGAAATATGTTTACTGATACTTCACCAAGGGCAAAGGAAATAAAAAAACAAATCAACAAATGGGACTATATCAAATTGAAAAGTTTCTGTTCAGCTAAAAACACCAGCAAAATTCAAAGGGAACCTATTGTATGGGAAAACATAATTGCCAATGATACCTCAGACAAGGGTTTGAATTCCAAAATATATAACATTTCTATTTTTCAATGAATACTTTATCCATTAAGCTTTATACATAATATTGCAGATTCCTCATGCTTATTTTATGGACTATAGTAACAAAGTAAGCATTGTAGTAGCAAACTGAGCAGTATTTTGGAAGATAATGATTATTCCTTTTTTAAGATTTTAAAAACATTATTTTTATAGAGGGAAAAGGAACAAGGCAGAGAGGGAAAGAGACATCAATGTATGGGTACTTTTCACCTGCCTCCAGCCATGGACCTGGCTGGAGACCTGTCTTGTAACCTGGTTATATGACCTGGCTGGGAAATCAAACCAGCAACCTTCAGGTTCACAGGCTGGCGCCTCATCCACTGTGCCACCAGCTAGAGCTAAAATAGCAGAGTTTTAAAGACATTTTAAGGCTTTGCACAATTTGCACTTTAGTAAAAATTAGATGTTGCTCAAATAAAGCTGGCCTGTTCCATTCATATGTATTAAAAGCAATTCCTAGTCCAAATTCTTAGCTAAGGTGCTATGAATCTCTCTACATTTCTGATGGTGTGGTCATATTTTAACCTTATTTTAGAGGTTTTGTTTTTGTTATCATGGATTCAGCAGATCATATTATAACATGTAGTTTTTCATACCTTCTATCTAAAACTACATTTTACAAGTAATTCAACATCAGATGACAGATTTGCCCATCAGAGAGCAACTTTACATTGGTTTAAACTTCACCACATCTTGGTTTCTTAAGAAAAATTTCAAGAATTTTGTAGGGAGTTTCTATAAAGAAAAATAGAAAAATTCTACCTTACTGAGACATTTTCAAGATGTGACCCATCTTAGGAAGGAGAATATTTTCTGTTAGATAGAACTAAGCTTAGATTCTGTCTCCCTACCTGTGTGTTCCAGGGCAAGTTTCATCATTTTCAAGAGTGTCCAATGGGAATATTAATGCTGCCCCTCTCATAGGAACCTGAGAAGATAATGCATATGAAGACATAGTACAAGGCCTGACACATAACTGCATAGGAAATACTGGCCCCATGGCTATTTCTAGACAGTAGTGAGAGTACATGTTATTGAAGGACCAAAATCTGAGAGAAGAAAATTAAGAACTATTTTAATTAAAATTATACTTTAGCAGCAAGTAGGCTAAGAATTGTGAATGGTTTTTGACGAAGTCAGTCTAAGAAAGTTGAGCTGATTGGGGTAGAAAAAAGACGAAACTATTCATTTCATCTAGGGTTTTAATATGTTTTTGTTTAAGCTATCACCCTGCCTATCCCCACTTAAGTTGTGTATAAATCTCTTGCTGCAAGACCAGAGACATAGGACTTATATGAAAATCTGCACTCACTTGCCTTGTAAAATAAGATAATGGTCTTTTATATCCAGCTAATTTACCTTTTAACTAAAGTTCCCTCTCTCTCTCTTTCTTTCTCTCCCTCTCCCCCTTCCCCATAAATTACTAACATCTAGGTCTTGTGAGCATTATACATTATACATGTGCCAACTTTTATATTTATCTCTGTGACACACATAATTTTTCCAGTCTGAAAGCAAAAAGCTTAAGTGATGATTTAGAAAGAGAATCCATTTTTCCATTTAAATTTATTGCCTTTGTTAATGAGCAAACTTTTGACTCTTTGAATGTAGGTTGAGTAGTATTTAGTTGCCCTTGAGTTTCTCTTTAGAGCTCGGGTCCCAGAACTTGACACATTCAGATGGCAAAATTTCTAACAGCTGCTTTAGTTGTGCATCAGAATGCATTCCTTTCCTGCTCTTAAAACCTGCAGCTGTGCTGTGATCTAGACTAAACTTGACCCCTGATACAGAAAACAGAACTCACCTCTGCAGGTGGGGTAGCTTCTTGCAGTTCATTCACAACTCTCTCTGGTCGGCCTTTCATTTGTTCATAGCAATTTTCATCTGTTGATTCTTAGGCGTTAAAAAGATTATAATTCGCAATGGAAAAATAAAACATGCTGGCACAAGTAAAATTACATGACCCAAGCAGCATTTAGCTGTAAATGTGATATCTACAAGAATCATTTAACTTGTCTTTTTCACAAAGATGCAAAGAGGTAAGAAAGCACTAACTGTTCCCAGAAGGTCAGATGGTGAAGTCTTTTGTCCCACAGTGTTAACAATAAGACTAAAGGAGGTCACTTGAAATAAGGATGAGATCATAACCATTTGTAGGACATGGCAGTCTCAAACTACCATTTAGATGTTATAGAGATCCCACGAGTTAAATTTTTGCCTGTGTTCTCTTCTACTTAAGTATGATTGCAAATGATGCCTTTCTTACCCAAGATACATGTATTTAAAAGGGAGAAGAAAGAGATGTAGTGACTGGTAGGATGGCCAGCAACCTGGCAGAAAGGTGACTGCCCCCACTTGACCCCATTCAAAAAGGTATAATTACTCTAATACCTCATGTTATCCAACCCTTTCTGAAAGCAACACAAAAGAAAGGGTCCATAGGATGATATTTCTCAAAGCATAGTCCATGGAAAACATGCATTTTAGAGTCTCCTGGGTGGTTTGTTAAATAGCAAGATTCCTAGGTTCTATCCTATACCTAGTAAATCAAAACCCATGGGAGTAGCCCCAGTGCTCACTTAGATATGGAAATAATTATAGGCATGGTGGGCTTCAAGCTATCAGAGATAGCTATATAAGAGATGAGAAGTCCACAAGTATTACAGGTGAGCAACATGATTCTTCAAGGTGAAACAAGAGGGCAAATTCATTTTAATAGTTCATTCCTAAAAAGCAGTTACTGATTCTTCTGAGTGCAGGGATTAGAGGGTACTTTACAATGGAAGAAAGACAACAATTATATAATTATTGAATCCTATAAAGCCTCACATTCCTAACTTTAGGAGAATTTCACACTGTTTTGATATATAGAGCCAGATCAATTTTGTCTACTCCTAGAAATCTCTGTATTTGGCAATCAGAGATCTATAGGAGCTCAGCCCCAGTTCCCCTGTTGTGAATTAAATGAAGTGCTTGCAAGGCAAGGGTGGGCTTCAAAGCTGGCATCACCCTCCTGGTTTCCCTCATCAGAGCTCTGGGATCAGTTCACCACTGTCTGTTTTAAGGAGTTTGGGGTGTTATCTTTTTGGGTAGTTGGGATGTTTCAAGTAATAACAGACGCTGGGAATGGATGTGTACCTGTCACCTAAGAACAAAAACATATAACCCACTCAGTGATGATTTAGCTCTTCTCTTTCCCTGCTTGCAATCAAAATAGCTCCAGGTTCTCTATTTACAAAGAATGAGTTAAAACAAAGGAATCCAAGAAATGTATTTATTATTTCAGATATTTCACTGTTGATTTGTTTTTGCATATGGGGCGGGAAACACTTTTTCCCCGGGGTGGGTTATTTTCTGTTCTAGAAATAGTATTTCATAGAATTCTCTGTTTGTCAAAATTTATGTAATAGAGTCTTCCTGTGCTCTCATTACTACTAAAGTGAAATGGAGGGCATGCAGAAATAGGATGTCAATTTACACTAATGCTCTGATACCTTTATAATGTGTGGCTTTGGAAATATATTCTAAAAAGTATGCTAACCAAACTTGAAACTGTGGTTATCACTGGGATATTAAAATGTGATTGTGACAAAGAATAAGCCACCTCAAATTCTTTATGGAATTAAGTAGAAGGGGGTTAAGTTAATTTCTGAGTAATATAACTTACCTGGGACCACATCATCTAAGTTACCATAAATTGGTGTATCTTCAACATAATACTCATCCTCCCTGTAATAAAGAAAGATAATTTACTTTATTAGAATCCACTTTACACATAGTTCTTAACTAATTTCTCAGTTAAATTCAATATTGGGTAAGCTTATTCTTGTTCAGCCTTGGCCAATCAAGCTAGATATGTTTATACATGAGTGAGTGAACACAAGCATGAGAGTATGCCTGCACCCATGTGTGTATACATTTGAAAAGCTATTTTTTGGGATCTTCTCTCAAGGAATAATGATAATAAGTACTTATCTAGTACCTACTGTTTGTCAGACACTGCCTGAAGTGAATTTTATATATTTATTTATTTAATTCTTACAACAATCAGGTCAAATAGGCATTATAGCATCCCTATTTTAAAAGCAAGTAATCTAAGGCACTGAGAGGTCATTTATTTGCCAAAGATCGTTAAGAGCAGTAACAGTCAGCACTGGGATTAGAACCTTGGTTATCTGTGCTCTTAACTGTACATTATACCTCCTATTCACTGGCCCAGACTGTCACTCTGAACAATCCTCTAAAACTATGTCTTCTAAGTAAATATTATTTGACAGGGCTGTTTAAAAAATAAAAGACCAAAGAAATATTGGCAGATGCAATAACATGATTGATTGCCTATTACATTCAGATGTTGTGCTGTGTGACATACATTATATCAAAGATCCAGCAAAATTCTGCCAAAATGCTATTGTCATTCCCCACTTTACAGATCAGAAGTCTGAGATCCAGATAGATTAATGTATTTTTCCTAACCCTGTGTGTAACATCAGAAATAACTAACAATTCTGAAAGTGTTTTCTTTATGTCCATGCTCATTCAACCCTCAGATGCATTTTGGTTTTATCCCCACTGTGCATGTAAGGAATTTACAGTTTATAGAGGTGAACTCTGCAAAGACACATAGAGAGTAGCTGAATTATAATGCAAGTCTGGTCCCAATGTCCTGAATCTTATTTGCTCCTGATGTTTGATTAAGTTTCCTTACAGCCTCCTCTGAATAGTCCTGTAAGGATTACAGCAGATGTCCCGCCATTGTCACCAGACAGTAAAATGGTCCTGGTGACCGTTTTTACAACAGCAATCTGGGAACAGAGGCCCATCAGGCAGTGAGAGTGACATTTCATAAAACTGCTTTAACTTTGAGATTGCATATCACAAAAAGCTGGGAGGACAGCATCAAAAGAAAAATCAATTCTTATCTCAAGGCATAACACCGATATTACTAGACATGTTTCTGAAAGGAGACACGGTATATGTAAATAGCAAGTAGGTACCCTTAAAAAATGACAGATCAAATAATACCTGGATAAAATGGTTTGAAAAGTCCAGCTGCTAAAATGTATTTTATTTTGCTTATCTTATAACAAAGGAAATTATTCCTAACCCTTCTTTCCATCTGTATTTCAATATAGCTTAATATTGGGATATGGAGGAGACCCTGCTTATGGTTTCTCTGACTATGCAGAGAATATAATAGCAAAAGGTAAAAATTTTTAATAAGACAGCCCATCTATTTTCCTATCCCACACAGATAGCAGATACAATCTGCAAATGATAAATCATGTTAAAAAAAAAATGAACATCATTTCATTCCTTATGAATGGAAGTAAGATGTGATTTATAATGTAGTGCCCTGTGTCTAAAGGCAGGTCTCGAATGATTAATCATTTCAAATAAAATATTATTCAGTAGCAGTTGCCTAACAAATTAAAAATATATATCTATGTATTTTACTTATCAATGCCAAATAGTTTCAGTCTTTTGCAAATATCTAATAAACTTCAAGCGCAAATGTTTGACAGCGTTTTACATGGAAGATTAATTATTATTAAAAATAAATCCTTAAATAAAGCTTATATCCTTGAGGCCAGTGCACTTCTCAGTTTTGGGCTAGATCAGATTCTACATTGCTCAGAAAATATCTGAAGTCATCTTTTAACCAATAAGCACATTTAATGATACTTTACAATTAAAAATAATATTGTCATTTTCTAGGGTCCAAATTTTCTATTTTCACATGTATTTTATCTTATTTATATTTTAAAGTTGTTATTTATATTTTATTATAATTTGATTGTGATGTCTTTTGCAGAAAAATATCTTAATATTTTATTATCTAAGTAGATTAAATAATTAAATTCTATTTTTTAAAGTCATATGCATTATAACTCATATAACTTCTGCCTGGGTGACCTTTGGCATAAATTCTGAGTTACAAATTCTTTTTTTATAAGTAAGGAATATTAAACTATTTCATCCCTATTGTTCTTTTCAGTTCCCAAATTGTATGATATACAATTTATTTGGATATTGCACTCCAATATACAAATAAAAATGGAAGATATTTCTACAAAACCAAATAAAGGTATTTTAAGGGGCTGGAAAGTTGTCAGATTAAGGAAAGCTCAAGTTTAGGGTGTATCAGAAGTTGGTTTGGGTGTTAACTTCATTTACTTAATTGGTATTTCTATGAATCAGCAAATATATGTTTGGCATCCATGAGTGTATAAATGTTACTTAAAGGTATGGCTAATTTTGGCTCCCAAAAAACATAATCAGAAATAGCTAAGTTGTGAAGTATATACATAAATGTGTGAATTGACGTGTCAACCACTTTTTATGCATTGCATAATCAAATTTTGCCTAAGTAGAGATTCATTTCAATAGATTGATTATTAAAACCCTTGAGGAAATCTGCATCTTTCCACCTTGGTATCTCTATTATCTAGGAAAGTCCTTATTTGTTAAATGAATTATATTAAATGTTATAAAAGAACCAATCTCTTTTTTGAATTTGCCCTAGAGCAGAGCCTGTTTGCTATGACATAGGTATTTTATCAGCTTTCCCTTCTGATTCTTACTCTCCTCAACCCCAAACTATCCACCCAGTCTTTAGCAAAATGATCAAATCATAAGACTTTCAATCATATTGCATCTTAATTGCCCTTCAAATGACAAGTGCCAAATCAATTGTCAAGTTAACCTACACATAACTATGTGGGATTTTGTTTGTTACATTGTTGTAACCAAGTCAGCAAACTACTCTTGATTTGAACTAATAACTTGAAAATTATCTCATGTTATAGAATCCAAGGTTAATAGTACTCATGAAAATAAATTGTGTATGTGTGCATGTATGTATGCATGTGTGTGCATGAATCTGCCTGTAATCAATATCCTGTGGAGACGGTGCCATGGAGAAGGAAAAGAAAAGATTTAGAGGCCAACAAAAATCTTATAATCTTATTCTACTCAATGAGAAAGCTCTGTGTTTTTGAAAGACCTTTGAGTCTATCAGTCTACCATTTCAAAAAGATCTTGAAGAATCCTCAAGGACACTCCCTATGTTTAGATATTTTTTAATCCAAAAGAGAAATCTCCAGTCTAATGACACATCTAGGTCAGAATATACTATCTAAGAAAATGAAACTTCTTTATCATGACTCACACCATGCACCTTAAAAAAAAAAAAAAAGAAAAACAGATTCACACTATAAATTTCTCTGCAACTAGCTCCATGAGTATTAAAGAAAATAAGTTATACTTAATAACTGCATATGCTTTTAGAGTTGATTTATCACATTTTTTTAGTGGCTGACATTATCCTTAAAACAGCCCTGGCTGGTGTGGCTCAGTGGATTGGCACTGGCCTTCGAACCCAAAAGTCACTGGTTCAATTCCCCAGTCAGGGCACATACCCAGGTTGTAAGCCAGGTCTCCAGCAAAGTCCTTAGCTAGAGGCAGCTGAAAGGCAACCATACATTGATGCTTCTCTCCCTTTCTTCCTCCCTCCCTGCCCTTCTCTCTGAAAATAACAAATAAAACCTTAAAAATAAATAAATAAATAAAAATAAAAATTAAAGCAACACATCACAAAGTATCCTAGTCAATGTACACATGTAAACATACCTTAAATTTTATTAGGTGTTGCCAGATTTCTTTTTACCCTGGACCAGGGTAAAAAGGTCCACATAATTTTATATATAATTAGACTGTATTCTTACAATCTAGGATATTTTCTTTTGAAATTGATGATAATTATGGAGATAACCGATTAGAGTCCCATTCTGTTCTTCACCCAGCTCTCTCATTGACTCAGGATGAGGAAGTAACTAGAGCAGATAATAATGTTATAGCTTTTAATTTTTATACCACTATAGTCCTCCTCTCTACCAACTGAGCTATTGAAGGCCTCACCTATAGCATTTAATTTTCAGATGGGAGTCATTACAACTCACTTTTCACTTTATTTTTAATCCAAATATTATATCTCTGAACCAAACCTATCAGCAATCTATTACTTTGTCTTATTAATTGGGACTCACAATATATAACTCATTTTCTACCTACCTGAAAATGTAGTCATCAGGGTACCCATATATTTTACCTGAAAGATATTAAAAAAGGCAAATTAAAAGAAAATTTGACATATATTTGTTAATTCATCTAGAGAGGGTTATAAAGGAAACTTAGCCTCCATGTCGGTTAACATCTTTAATAAAGGCTATTTGGTCACCATTATTTGAACTAGAAATAAAGATTATTTCTAATATGGGACAATAATAGTCAATAGTCTCTCTTGTTAATTTGGAAGTGAAACACAAGATAGCAGAAAAAAGGAAATAATAAAAACCAGAGCAGAATTGAATGAAATAGAAGAAAAAAATACAACACAAAAAATTGATACAACAAAGAGCTGGTTCTTTGAAAACTTATAAAAACTGACAAACCCCTGATTAGAATCACTAAGAAAGAGAAGATACTCATATAACAAAATAAGAAATAAAGAATCATACTAGAATACCATGAAAGACTATGCTACTAAATTAAAAACCTAGAAGAAATGGAAAAGTTCCTAGAAGTATATAACCTTCCTAGAATGAATCATGAAGAACTGGAAAATCTAAATAGACAAATGGACAATGAGGAAATTGAAACAACCATCACAAATCTCCCCAAAATTAAGTCAGATGACTTCCCTAGTGAATTCTACCAACCATTCACAGAAGGTTTTATATCCATCCTGCTCAAACTCTTCCAACAAAATTGAAAAAGAGACAATACTTCCTAACATTTTATGAGGCCAATGTAAAGCTGGTACCCAAACCTGGCAAGGATAACACACAAAATAACTACAGGTCAATATCTCTGATTAATACAAATGCAAAATCCTAAACAAAATACTAGCAAATTAAATACAACAATACATTAAAAAATGATACCTCACAATCAACTGGGATTCATTCCAGGGGCACAAAAAGGGTTCAACATATGTAAATCAATCAATGTAATATGTCACATTAACAAAAGAAGGAATAAAATCATATGATCTTAGCCCTGGCTGGTGGCTCAGTGGATAGGTGCCAGCCTGAAGACCCAAAGGTCTCCGGTTCAATTCCCAGCCAGGGCACATAACCAGGTTGCAAGCCAAGTCTCCAGCCAGGTCTGTAGCTGGAGGTAGGTAAAAGGCAACTATATATTGATGTCTTTCTCCTTCTATGCCTCCCTCCCTTCCCCTCTCTCTAAAAATAATAAGTAAAACCTTTCAAAAAATTACTTGATCTTATCAATAGATGCAGAAAAAGCATTTGATAAGATACAACATTCAATTTATGATTAAAACACCCAATAAAGTGGGTATAGAAGAACAGTATCTCAACATAATAAAGGCCATATATGATAAGCCCTCAATAATATCACACTCACTGTGAAAAAGTGAATGATTTTCCTCTAACATCAGGAACAAGACAAGAATATTCACTCTCAGCACTCTTATTTAACATAGTTCTAGAAGTCCTAGCCAGAGCTATCTCAAGAAAAAAAAAAAATCATCCAAAATAGGAATGAAGAAGTAAAACCATCATGTTTTGTAGATGACATATTTCTGTATATAGAAAACTCTAAAGACCCCACAAAAAAACTGTTAGAAGCAATCAACAAATATAGTAAATTTGTAGAATACCAAATCAATGTACAGAAAACCCACTGCTTTCCTATATACTAACATTTAAAATTCAGAAAAAGAAATTAAAAAACAATTTCTTTTGCAATTGCAACAAAAATAATGAAATACCTAGAAATAAAGTTAACAAAGGATGTGAAAGGCCTACATATATATCAGAAACTACAAATCATTATTAAAGAGATTGAAAAGGACAGACCAAAATGGAAAGATGTTCCATGTTCATGGATTGGAAAAATCAATATAATGAAAGTGGTCATGTGACCCAAAGCAATATAGATTGAATGCAATCACCATCAAAATCATGTCTTATTTTAAAAAAATAGAACAAAAAATAATCAAAAGGGCCCAAAGAGCCAAAGCAATCTGGAGAAAAAAGAACAAAGCTGGAGGTATCACACTACTTGACTTCAAATACTAAATAAGAGCTAAAATAATGAAAACAGCATGTTTTTGACAAAAAAAAAAAAAAAAAAAAAAAAAAAAAAAAAAAAAAAAAAAAAAAAAAAAAAAAAAAAAAAAAAAAAAAAAAAAAAAAAAAAAAAAAAAAAAAAAAAAAAAAAAAAAAAAAAAAAACCCACAAAAAACAAAAACAAGAAAACAGACACACAGACCAATGGAACAGAATCAAGAGCCCAGAAATTAAACCACACCTTTATGGACAAATAATTTTTGACAAAGCAGCCAAAAATACACAATGGAGAAAAGAAAGCCTTTTCAATAAATGGTACTGGGAAAACTGAAAAGCCATGTGCAAAAGAATGAAATTAGATTACAGATTGTCCCCATATACAAAAATTAATTCAAAGTGGATCAGAGACCTAAAATATAAGATCTGAAACAATAAATTACATAGAAGGAAACATAGGTACTAATCTGGTGGACTTTCGTCTTAGAGAACATTTACAAATTTGACTCCAAAGGCAAGAAAAGTCAAAAGTAAATGAATAGGACCATAAACTAAAAAGCTTCTGTACAGGAAAAGAAACCAACAACAAAACAAAAAGGCAACCAAACAAATGAGAGGTGATATTCGTAAACAATTGCTCCAACCAGGGGTTAATATCTAAAATACATAAAGAATTCATACAACTCAACACCAAACAAACAATCCAATTTTTAAAAATGGGCAAAAGACTTGAACAGACACCTCTCCCAAAAAGATATACAAATGGCTAACAGATGACATTCAACTTCACTAGCTCTTAGGGAAATGCAAACCAAAACTGTAATGAGATACCACCTCACACATGTTAGAAGTGCTATTAGCAACAAGACAAGTAATCACAAGTGTTGGAAAGGTTGTGGATAAAAAGGGACCTTCACTCACTGCTAGTGGGAATGTAAATTGGTACAGACACTATGGAAAACAGTATGGTGGTTCCTCAAAAAATTAAGAATAAAGTTACCATATGACTCAGTAATCCTGAATATCTACCTGAAAAACTCAAAAACATTTATTCACAAAGATATATGCAGCCCTATGCTTATTGCTGCATTATTCTTGGTGGCCAAGTCATGGAGACAACAAAGCTGTCCTTCAATACAGGATTGAATAAAGAAGATGTGGTACATATATACAACAGTATACTATTCAACCATAAGAAAAGATAATATATGACATTTGCAACAACGTGAATGGACCTTGAGAATATTTTGTTAAGTGAAATAAGTGGGATGTAAAGCTGAAACAGTATAAGTGGTTACCAGAAAGAAGAAGGTGGAGAGTAGATATAGGTTAAGGGGGTCAAATACATGGTGGTAGAAGATTTGACTTTGTGTGTGTGTGTGGGGGGGGGGGGTTCACAATGCAATACATAGATCATGTATCATAGAAATGTACACTTGAAACCTATATGGTCTTAATAACCAATGTCACACCAATAAATATAATTTTTAAAAAAACAGCAAAATGTTTTTTAAATGAAAGAAACAGTATGCTGGTCTGTAATAACAAGACTGACCAGAGAGTCAATGTAGGACTGAAACCACAAAAAAACCAGGTGCCAATTCAAAAAAAGTAACCCAGGTGGTGGATGGTTCAACAGCAAATAAAGAAAGTAGTTTTATTTTAAATAAAGTATATGCATTCAAAATTGAAAATATAGTTCCATAGCCTTTCTTAGGTGAAAAGAAGTAGATTCATAATGAACTACTGAGGGACATTAAGGCAAATTCAGAGTATAGTTTCAATAATTAAAACCAGTATTATGAAGAAATGCCTATTATCTGTTCGTCAATAAATTTTCTTCCATGTTGAACTACATGTATGTATATAATATTTTATTTATTACACTTTGATTAGATACTATTTTTAGCTTTAATTTTATTATTGTTGTATTACATTTATCCTATTTCACCCCCACTGCCCTCTCCTACCCCACTCTCCCCACCCCCCTCACAGTCAATCCCATATGTTGTCCATGGGTCATCCATGCTAGTTCCTTGACTAAACTGTTCCCTTTCTTTACCTCTTTCCCCACCTCCTCACTCCCCTCTGCACACTGAAAGTCTGTTCTCTGTTTCCATGTCTCAGGTTCTGTTTTGCTTGCCTGTTTGTTTTATTCATTAGTCTCCTGTATTGGGTGAGATCATATGGTATTTGTCTTTCACTGACTGGCTTATTTCACTAAGCATAATACTCTCCAGTTCCATCCATGTTGTCACAGAGGCAGGAGTTTCTTCTTTCTGCTGTGTAGTATTCCATTGTAATTAGATATTATTTAACCTGGCATTAAATTAAAGCCAAAACTTTGCAGAAGTTTTTTTTTTAATTTTTTAAAAAGATTTTATTCCATTATTTTTTTAGAAACAGGGGAAGGGAGAGAGACATCAATGTATGGTTGCGTTTCACCTCCTTCCAGCCACAGACCTGACTGGAGACCTGGTTTGCAACCTGATTATGTGCCCTGGCTGGGGAATCGAAGAAGTTATTTTTATAAAAACAAAGCCCAGCCCTGGCTGGTGGCTCAGTGAATAGGCACCAGCCTGTGAACCCAAAGGTCGCTGGTTCAATTCCCAGCCAGGGCACATAACCAGGTTGCAAGCCGGGTCTCCAGCCAGGTACGTAGCTAGAGGCAGGTGAAAGGCAAACATACATTGATGTTTCTCTCCCTCTTTGTCTCCCTCCCTTCCCCTCTCTCTAAAACTAATAAATAAAATCTTAAAATAAAAAATAAAAATGAAACCCAGTATTATCTAAGTCTCTGACAATGACTCAGACATAATAATAACCAATTAGAGATTTTTCAGCTTTAACTTATGAAAAACTATGTATTGGTAAGGAAGTAGCACAAATCTTTTGAAATATTTGAATGAATCATCAAAAACCTACAAAGACCCTGGCTGGTAGCACAATGGTTAAGGCGCCGGCCTGTGAACCCAAAGGTCGCAGGTTCGATTCCCCAGCCAGGGCACATAACCAGGTTGCAAACCAGGTCTCCAGTCAGGTCTGTGGCTGGAGGCAGGTGAAAAGCAACCATACATTGATGTCTCTCTCCCTCTCTGCCTCTCTCCCTTCCCCTCTTTCTAAAAATAATGAAATAAAATCTTTAAAAAAAAAAAAAAAAACCTACAAAGATTATTTTAGGTAGATTTATGTACAACAAACTTAAGTTACTCTCCAGAGAGGTCATTAATTGTTACAGAAACATTATTGCAACAACTTATCAAAATCATCACATTGGAGGATAAAATGATCATGTCACACATCAATGTGTTTGGAATAATTATGTGAAGGACCAAATGCAAGAAGTTTTTGCAAGACATACAAAGACACACCGAGCAGATTATGGGACCAAAAATGATGAATGTAGTCCACTGGGGGAATATCTCAAATACACTTCTGCTAACCAACAAGAAATACTCTACCATGAGCTGCATATAAAAAATGCAGTTGTTTTCAACTACCTTCAGATTCATCTTGTGAATATGAAAACATGTAGCCAAAGGGCAAAGTATAGACATGTCTGCTGTTGCACAAAACCCCAAGTGAATGGAAGCTGGAGAAACATAAACAATATCAATGAGCATAAGAATAAGAATTAGTTAATATAGACCCAAAAATTGTAAACTGGAAAACAGAAAATACGTGTTGATTTTTTTGATACAACAGAAATGACCATACTCGGGTTATCAAAAATCTTCAGATTTGTCTGGAATTAGAGTTCATATATAAGAATAGCCTGATGTATCATGGAACAAATTCATGGTGACAAATCAGAAGATATTGGATTTTGTCAGTGGTTCATCAATATATTTGCCATGTGACAACATGCAAATCAATGTAAAACTCTGATCCTCAGTCTACCTATATGTAAGGATAATGTCTGCATCAGGCAAGTAAATGTACAAGATAAATAAAGTAATTTTTATAAAAACTTCATAGAGGCCCTGGCTGGTGGCACAGTGAATAAGGAGCCAGCCTGGGAACCCAAAGGTCACTGGTTCGATTCCCAGCCAGGGCACTTAAGCAGGTTGCTAGCCAGGTCTCCAGCCAGGTCTGTAGCTGGAGGCAGATGAAAGGCAACCATACATTGATGTCTCTCTCCCTCTCTGTCTCTCTCCCTCCCCCTCTCTCTAAAAATAATAAATAAAATCTTAAAAAAAAAAAAAAAAAAACCTCATAGAAAAAAACAAAGTTGATTTTTAAAATTCTACATTCTAAATCCATATCACATGATAGGTCACAATTTACTTGTGCTGATTTGAAGTGGAAAGTTTCATCATTAAATGGATTAGCTGAAAACAAGTGATGTAATTAAGATGCTACTTAATGATAAAATATTTACAAGGAAATATTGATTTACAATGAAATAACCAAATCTCACTTTTGACAGAGAGATTGTCACCAACTAAATATTAAATTGAAAGAAAAGATAAAAAACTGAAAAGTGTGAAAACAAAAATAAGGAGTGCCATTACTTAAATAGAGTAAGAAAAAATAAGTATGGAGTAAAAGTATTTCCCCAAAGATTTTTTTTTAATAATGTGGATTTTCCATAGAGATGGTTGAAATACAAACACTGGTGCCTGGGAAGTATACTAGTATAATGTGTAAAAGGACAGCTCTAGAAGGAAAAAAGTATATGATAGTTGGATGTATTATCACTAGAGGAAAGCAGAAAGACAGTTTTAGACCAGAAAGATTTGTAAAAAAAAAAAAAAGTGGAAGCAATTACATAAAGGATGCCATATGGTAATGTAATGCTTAGGTAAAAGGAAAAGAACTAAAACAATGTGAAAAAAAAAGAAGTAACACGTAACAATTGTATTCAGGAGGCACCATGAAGGGGGAACTCAAAAGAAAAGTTTAAGAACACCATCACATTCTATATACTACTCTTAGGACTTAAGAGTGACATCTGGAGTAGGACGCACAGGACTTGTGTGGTTTTAGTTTCACAATACTTACTATAAAAGGAGTGATAGAGTGGGCAGGGGGAAGGGTGACCGGGGGAGAGGGGAGGAAGAGGCAAAGAAGAGGAGCAGTTTAGTCAAGAACCTAGTATGGAAGAACCATGAACGTGGACAACAAGTGGGATTCACTTTTTTGGGGAGTGGGTGGGTAGGGAAGGAGACAGAGGGGAGTAAAAAGGGGATGGATATAATACAACAACAAAATTAAATTTAAAAAAAAAAAGAGTGCTAGAATAGGATCTCCTTAAAAAGGGAATAGTAAACAAAAGTGTAAAGGTTCCAGCTAAGGAGAAAGATCACCAAGCTCAGGCTCCTGAAAAGGGCTTGCTCTGTCATGAGGGCTTATAAGTTTATGTACAAATAACTGGAATGACTTAAAAGCTACCTAATCATTTCAGTGATAATAAGTAAAACAAAAAGCCATTCTTGTCTAGCTATATTAAGCAGTTACATTTGCATGACTCTGTTTGAGAAAAGCTGGGTGGATTTTCATAACCCTCTCCTGTGCTTCAAATACAAACACTTGTTTGTTTTGGGTTCATGGTTGACAGGGTGTGAACAAATATCAGCTCTTATGTTTTCTCCTTTATAGTGTTCACCCTTCCATGCACAATACATAATGCAAGAAACAACAGCATGTGGCAGGAAATGCCATAATAAAAAATCTGATACATTTTTACTGTGAAAAGTGTGCCATAATTTTCTAGTGAATAGGAGATACACTGATAAGACTTTGATGAATGAACAAACCATACACTGTTTATCCTCAAAACAAGGAAGAAAGCCTTGATAAAGGTGTTTTTTAGTTTGGTTGGTTTTGGTTTTGTTTTTTGCTTTAAAGGAGAAAAAAATAAATTCAATCCTATCAGGAAAAGAGGAATAAACATAATCTTCCTAAAGAACACATTTGGACCAAGAATCACGTAAAAATGAAATATTTATTTGGGTGAAGAGGAAGAACTGCATTTCAAAGCTCCTACCTAGCACTGCTACAGAAAGCATCAAAGACAGGTTTATCTTGTCTATCTGATTGAATGTGAAGATATTACATTGTTGGGGGGATGGAGAGGTCTTTTGTAAGCTGTTTAATACACCAGCTGAGCTTACTCACTGACTGTTTACCAAGGTGGAGTCATATTCTGCAAGTTTCTTAACCACAAACTAGCACAAAGATGCAAAAATAAAGAAGTTACATGAGGCCAGATACAGGAGTATTGCATTCCCAAAGTAGCAGTAAAGCTGGCTAATAGGATGGGCTCTCTTCTATATTATTTACCTTTGTACTGCTTATCAGTAATAGATTCATTTATGGTATGCCAGAGACAGTAGGGATTTGTACAATTGAAAAAAAATTGTCTTTAACAAAAAATAAAAGCCCGCTACTGTCTTTCAGCAGTGATCAAATAACCATTCATTAGAAGCAAACAATTCCCCAAAGGAGTCTGTATGATGGGAAAATTGTATGGATATGCATAACTAAATTTCAATGTACAAACTAACAAAAATGAGAATTGGAAAACCCACTTGTTCCATGGCCCTACATAAATCTCCAAATGATTATCACTAGAATCAATGGAAGAATGAAATTCTAGTTCAGATGCTCATGGTTCTGGTTTCCACCTACAATTATTTCATCTTTATAGTTCTCAATTCACCTTTTCTAACTTGTGAAAATATTATCTGCCTTCATAAAACATTTCAATTAAAATTTTAAATATATTCATTTTGAGTGATTATATAAAGAAGGTGCTACTCTTTGCTCTTTTTTTTTTTTTTTCTATAAAGGAAGGAAACTTTTAAAAGAAGCTATCTGATGATGGGTCATTTGTGCCTCTGGTAAAAACTTTGAAAAATATTTTATTTTAAAAGTAATTACTAGTCATTACTAATGAAAAAGGGTTGCTTACCTAAAATTTTATCTTAGGCATAGAAATGATATAACAGAGATCCTAAAAGAGTGTTGGGTTCCTGCCCTGGCTGGTGTAGCTCAGTGGATTGAGTGTCAGCCTGAGAACCAAAGAGTCACAAGTTCAATTCCCAGGCAGGGCACATGCCTGAGTTACAGCATAAGTCCCCAGTTGCAGGTGCGCAAGAGGCAACCACGCATTGATATTTCTCTTTCTCTCTCTCTTCCCCTCTCTCTGCAAATAAATGAAGTCTTTTTTAAAAAGTGTTGGTTTCCTGGCTGAGGATGTTTAGTCAACAACACAAAAGCAGCCTGTGCTGGTGAAAGCCAATTTGGATAGAGAATTAGAAAAACTGAGCGCTTATCCATCTATGCCACTTCTCTAGTGCCTCTCATTTATTTTCAAACCCACATGACAATGCTGCCTTCCTCTTCATACTTGATATTAGCATGTTCAGCATTGAAGAAGACACTCCTGAGAACCAAGGACTCACCCCAGAATCTGACCATTTTTTTAAATTAGCTTTATGCAATTTCTCTTGGTCACATGTGTCTAACTTAGTTTAGTTAACTTCATTTTATTTTTCATCTGTTAAAAGAAAACGTATTAGTCTTTTCTATTTGTTTATTACCATCTAGATGTTCTACCATTATTATTATTATTATTATTATTATTATGTTTTTGGTTCTAGAATATTAAGACCTCTCCCAAAAATTGTCGAACTTTACTTTTTCAATCCATTTATCCATCATCCATCCATCCATTTATGCATTCATTGTACATATATTGAATGCCTACGTTGTACAAAGATTGTGCTTTTGCTGGGCATGACACTATTTCAATAATGCAAGTGAGGGTAAAATTTATGGTTAAAACTGTTGCCCTGCATGTTGAAAACAAAAGCTGACAGTGGCAGATCCCCCTAACTTGCCCTCCTAGACCCTGAAATTGTTTAAAAACAAGCCCTTGGTTCAGTCTATTGCTTTTTCGGTTTCATTTTCATTCCAAGAGAAACTTCTCTACTACTTTAGAGGTCCTCACTGATGCTGGGAAGCTTGAGTAGGTTTCAGTGGAACCTTCAAGTGCTAGTCTTCATCTTTCTCACCATGCATCAGAGAGAATCTTTATGCCTCTTCCAAAATAGACTAATTTTATAGGTTGTTTTATTGGAAGAGGGAAAATACGTTTTATCAGAACAATCTCTTCCTACTCTATGATGTAAGACAGAGATAAAGTTAAGATTGGGAATCTTTCATATTTCTAATATGATTATATTCTTAGATTAAGAGAACCTGTAGGGTAAAAAGTGTATCAAATAGATTTTCTGCAGGTAAAAATATCCTGTTGGATAGCAGTTTATAAAATTGTCTTCTTCTGTAGTTTTCCAGTGAATTAGTTTTGATTCAAGCAGGTACCAGATGGTTATTTCTCAAAATGTCTTACCTTGTTTCTGCTTTTCCAGATAATGGAGAATGTTGAAGATTAGCGATATAACCAGAGCTAAAACCAAGGAGACTAGAATTGCCCAGATATAAAAATGGCATTGATGATTTCCTGCAAAATAAAGCAAACATACCCTTAGTATGGGTACTGGGCTTATTAAAGTAATCACTTCATAAACTATATAAATGGCTAGCTGCTATGCTATATATCTGAAATTTTTTAAAAATCAAAAACAAACTGAACAATCAATCAGAATCATAGGTATGGAGGTCATTGGGAAGGTTATCAGCTAGGAGGTGGAAGCGGGAGAAATGGGAAAATGGTTCTGGGATTGGGAAACATAATTGGTAGGTTTAAGATAGACAGGAGAGTCCTGGCTGGTGGCACAGTGGATAAGGCCCCAGCCTGTGAACCCAAAGGTCGTTGGTTGGATTCTCCAGCCAGGGCACGTAACTGGGTTGCAAGCCAGGTCCGTAGCTGGAGGCAAGTGAAAGGCAACCTTACATTGATGTTTCCCTTTCTGCCTCTCTCCGTTCCTCTCTCTCTCTGGAAATAATAAATAAAATCTTTGGGGAAAAAAAAGGAGGAAGTTAAGAGTAATACAGGACAGAGTGAAATCAGGGAACTTAAATGCATGACCCATGGACATGAACTAAAGGGGGTGGGATTTCAGGAAGGAAAGGGGATCCTGGGTGGAAAGAAGCAAAGGGAAAAGAAATTGGGACCATGTAACAATGTGATCAATAAAATATACTTAAAAATAAAAATAAATAAAATAATATTGAATGTCAACCATTATGAAAAATAAATAAATAAATAAATAAATAGCCATGGCTTGGTTGGTTAAAGCACCTGTCTAGTGAAAAAGAAATAAATAAAATGTGCTGGCAAATCACATTTATATATATATATATATACACTATATATATAGTAACTTCCTATCTATTTGTTTTGAACTGGGTATTTCCACAATTAATAGTAAAACTATTCTATTTATTCACAACAAAGGACAAATCCTTTGTCAAAAAACTAATTAACATTGAAAGCCAAAGGCTTCTTACAGATTTCAAAATGGGTATTGGTAAAAGTCACAGCAGGGGCAAAAGGAAGCATTCTTAGTGTTAATGACAAAGAAGACATTTTTAATCTAGCTACTAAAATTCAACAACTGATGACTTATTATAAAAACTTTGGTTCAAAATCAAGAATATCCAAATTACTCAGAATAACAATTTGCTATACTTTTGTTCTTTCTTTCATCCTTAACCTGTAATCATACTTGCTTTTATTAGTTATGTAAAACTGCTTAGTCCCTTCTATTATTCCCAGTACTATAAAGATACTGTGTGTTGGGATAAACCAATAACTCTGGAATCACAGAAACCTAGGTCTGTTAAGAATGGCCATAAAGACCTTTTCTCATATTACTTAGATCCCCATGAATGAATAATAGAGAGTTGATTATGCTTTCCTTCCTCTTCTGTGCAGGCTTCTTTTTTCGTTCCTGAGCCATGAAGAGATTTCTGTGGGATATAACTGCCCTTAATTATTTATGGCAATCTTTACACATACATACTAAGATAATTATCTTGATTTTATATAATATATAATATATAAATTATGCAATTTACTACAAATAAAATTATTTATATCTATATAAAATTATAAACTTATATATATGTATACATATAAACTTATATACATATATATTATTTATCAGCCTAGTTTATCAGCCAAGTCTAATTATTATCATCGGTCTTCAGATTATAATATACATAAATATCATTAAATTCATTATCTTAGTGAATGTTGACCCCAGAAAAGTAACTTGTGATTCTATAGTACTGTATCTTTATGTGTTCAACTAGTGTTAATTAGACATCCCTTCTGTACCAGAAGCTATGAACTATATTAGGAAACCAAAAAAAAAAAAGCATCTTTCTTTCTAGGAACTCTCTGTTTAGTTGAGTGCAGAAGGAAGGAGCACAGATATGTAAACACATAGTTAGATATTCAAGAAATGTTGTGCATAAATAGCTGCAACAGAGATTGTGTACCTTCCAGTCCCAACTCTTTGTACAAAACCATTTTAAGCCCTTTCAAAAAATCCAAATGCTGACTTTAAACACAATGAACAGAACAAGTAAACCCTTAACAAGAGAAAAATTAGTTTTGCTTTCCTAATCTGTCTTTAAATCATCCAATAAAGAATATCTAAACCCTAATATTCTGTATACTACTCTACTTTACTTATTATCTTTATCTTACACTTGACATTTGAATTGTAATTGTTTCGTTTGAACACCTGTTGACATTGCTGCAGTTGGTGAACTGCTTTTAAGTGGTCTTGGGTATTTGAGTTGGTTTTATTTATTTATTGGCATTTTTAAATTACTTAATTAAGTTTTATTGAGTTTATTGGGTTGACACTGGTCAACAAATTTATACAGGTTTTAGGTGCAAAATACTACATCACATCATCTATACACTTTATTGTGTGTTCACCACCCCAAGTCAAGCATCCACCCATCACCATTTATTCCCCCTTTACCCTCCTCCACCTCAGAATCACCACACTGTTGTCTGCCTGCTAAGTATATAGATGATTAAATGTATATTATATATATGTGTGTGAGTATATATACTCATGATATAGATGTACATATAATTTGCATATCACATTCTTACATACATTGCTTTTGTTTGAACTAGTCTGTGGCTCTTACAATACCAGAAAATCTGTCTATTATTGTTTGCTACCTTCTATTTAATTTTGTACACATTAGTTATTCAAGATTTTGCAAGTTCCACAAAAATAGGGTGACTTCTGCCTTCTACTCTGCAGTGCCAGATATAGAGTATATGATTTATTTAAAATTTTCAAGAATGAATTAATAAATGGGAAAAGTTAACTGATAATGGTAGGAAAATGTGTGGATTTCTTTTCTTTAAAAATGTTTTATATTAGACCTGGCTGGTAGCACAGTGGATAAGGCGCCGGCCTGCGAACCCAAAGGTCACAGGTTCGATTCCCCAGCCAGGGCACATAACAAGGTTGCAAACCAGGTCTCCAGTCAGATCTGTGGCTGGAGTCAGGTAAAAGGCAACCATACATTGATGTCTCTCTCCCTCTCTGTCTCTCCCCTTCCCCTCTTTCTAAAAATAGTGAAATAAAATCTTTAAAAAAAAAAAAGTTTTATATTAGATAAAGTAAAAGAAAATCCAGAAGACTCAAATAGTCTTTTACCTTCTGTAATAGAACTACCAATTAATTTGTTTAAAAACACTAAGGTTTGGAGATGGCTAATTTATTCATCAAGAACATAATCCTATAAAGATTTGTGAGAATTCTACAACATAATATTTATTAACTATTTTAAGTATACTAATAATTCTAAGTATTATATAATACCACATGTACTCCTAGAATTATTTATTTACTATTTATGTTTAATTATATATTTTGGAAAAAACCACCAAGTGCCTTCTGAGTGTAAATTTTAAAATTTTCAGCAATACAAAATAGAAAATAACATGTAAGGTCCTTTATTACTACATAATTGGTACACTAATATTAAATTCATTGGCCTTTTAAAAAACTACCAGTGTATTTGGGGGATATTTACCATGCTAATATGTTAATTTTAGCAGCTGCATAGAATTCCATTTAATTTATTTAATGTAATATAATTCATCTACTCATTTCTTTAAGATGGACATTCTGATGTTTTAAAATGTTTTTCTCCCATAAACAAAATGCAAAAACCTCCATTGGACATTTTATTCATATGTGGGTTATTTGAAGAAGCTCCTGAGAATAGAATTGCTTTGTCAAAGGGAATATTTAAAGCACACTTTTAGGGAGAGATTGATCCCCACCTCCCATTGGTAATAATCCTCTTCAGGTGGTTGTTGATTTAACATAATTGTGGAGAATGGGGCCAGCAACCTGTCTCACTTGTCAGATGGATGTTGGTTTCCCTGTGTTGTCACAATATAGCAATTTTACAGAAATATTAATGCCTGACTTCTATTAATTATTAAATTAATTAATTAATCTCTGACATCTATTAATTAAATATTAATTAATGACTTTTCTTCTTGTGTAAGTCACTTAGGAAATCCCAGTTTAGGTACAGTTCTAAGTCCTTTCACGTTTTAAAGCAATTTGAGGGCACATGTTATATTTTCTATTGAAATATAGAAAAAATGTTTTAGGTTATTTAGGAAGCCAAAGTAGACCACATTCATTCACTCTAAAGTCACTGTATTTGGGGACATTTAAATAAATGAACTTTAACTGTTACATCATCCATGTTGAATGCTATTAAACAATTAGTAAACTTAGATAAGTAAAAACAAAGAGATAAGAATTAACCATAATCTTATTATCAAGGAATAATCACTGTGAACACTGTTTAATTTACTTCCAAAGTTATAATTCTCTGTGTAGAAATTGTTACAGATGGAGACATAGGATTCAATTATACTGACTACACTTTCTATAGTGTGCTTCTTTTCTTATAAACAAAAGATGGTTCTGTTTCTTTTAAGGTCATTGCATTTCACTGCATGGGTTTTCCATAATTTATTTCAACAATCCCTTATTGTAAAATATTTAAATTGTGCCTAATTTTTAGTTATATAAATAACATTGTGATGAATATCTTGAGCTAAAACTATATATCTATTTCAGTTTTTTAAGTTAAAAATTCTTGAAGGTGAATTGCTGAATCAAAGGATATACACACATTTTAAAAGATTTTGATATCTCAACGTCCAAGGTTTAAAACACAATACTAAGCGAACTATTCTCAAGTCAGCTTGCCCTCTTTCATGTTAATTCAATTGGCCCTGGCATTATATTTACAGCTATTCTTTAATCCACACTACATCAACTACCGCACAGGATCTAGCTCTATCCTTCCATTCATTGTCCTCATATGTTCCCTTCCTCCGTGATCTCTGGAGAAACTTGTCTATTTGTCTTCCTTCTAAAGTCTGTGACATAGGTCTTTCAAAAGAAAGTGCCTGTTCCTATTTCTGCCCTAAATAGAGAGGACATCACACTTTTCTTTCCTTACCATGATCTATTTCTACAGAACGTTATTTTAGGTTTCTTTAGGTTGCCAAGTCTTTTAGGACTTATCTGCTGTACCCACCCAAAAATACACCATGGTCCAATCATTCTGAAGCACTTGCAATTTTCAACAGATATCACAATTACTATTTTGTATCTTTATGTCTCTGTGTATTTGCTCTTTTGTCTGAAATGCCTTTCATCTCACCCATTTGATGAATTCCTAACCCTCTTTCAAGTCTACCTTCTCTTTGAAATTTTTAATCAATGCTTCCTATCCTCCACCAAGTGGCATCCTATACATCCCTCTACATTTCAACAAGTATTAACCCAATCATTTGTGTATAAAAATCTGTCCCCTGTAGTTTCTCAAATTCCCAAAGGACAGAAATAATATCATATTTATCTTCAACTTAGTGCCACATTTCTTCATTGCTCCTATTTTATGGGGATTGAATGAGTTAAAATATGTAATGAGATTTGGAGAGATACATTTCTCACTAATAATTAATGCTCAATAAATATCAGCTATTGTTCTTCTTTTTATTATTATCTTACTACTTGTAAGACTCCTACCATCATTTCTGCAACCTATTCAGCCCAAAGTAGGTACTCACTAAACATGTGTCAACTGACTAAATAAATTAAAAATGGAGTAAAGAAGGGTAATGTAATGATGGGCCAACAGAAAGTTTCTGACCAAGTGCGAGTTCTAGAAACATCCACAACCCAAGGAAGATATGTTGAAGATGCTATTACATTTCTCTCCCATGCTGTTGAGAAAGGACCTTCTTCTGGAAGCTGGGGAATAGAACTTGTGAGAGAAGACTAACCCATTAGGCCACAGTGGTTCTGGTAAAAACTTCTCATCAACATGTACTAATTCTCTCTTCCTTGATCTGTATTTACCAAAAAACCTATAGAGAATTAGTTTGTCTCTCAGGAAGCTTGCTACAAGAAAGTTGGTGCTAACAGCTAGCTATTTGTTTAGATTTATGGGAATAGTCACCATTATAAATACAAGGTTATATTTTTGTTTATAAAAATCATTGGGGAGTTTGAGTGGAGTGAGTACAATCTCTGGGAAAATAACTTAGGAAATACGACTAGTTGAGGTCATCTTTATGAGCCTAATCATGACCCTAAGAAATATGTGTTTGCTTAAAATTGGGATGTTAATAACATAAGTCAGAGTGAGCAGAAAAAAATCTCTTTACAGACCACATAATAATTTTAAGAAGCTTAAAATGGAATGTGCTTTCATTCTCTCCTTACCAACATTTAAATTAAGTCCCTACTATGTTTATTTTTACTTGTTAAATGTATACCCTCCAACTATGAGAACAGAAAAATGGACTTTCTTATATGCTGATAACATGGTTTTACCTTCATAAACCAAGTCATAAAATAGTTGTTCTTTGTAGCTATTATTAAGGAAAGAATGGCTGAAGAGTAATTACTTAAAATTCAAATGGGCAGATGCCCATTTTCTTTCAGCCTAGTAATTATAAATCATAGTATAGTATAGAATGACACAGTTTAGTTTAACTTACCTAACAATACACTTCACAGCTAATATATTACCATGGATTTCACTGCAAAGTTGCATTGCTTCAAACTAAAAATGTAATAAATGTATTAATAGTTTACCATGGCCAAATTGGGTGATTTGTAACTTGGCTTTAGAAATAGTCCAATATAGAATTATGATATCAAATCTACAAAATATGCTTTGGTACCTTAATCAATCACTTATACACATAGTGAGAAGATGCAATAGTGATGTTGTTTCTAATTTTTATTTTATCTTTTATTTATTTTTAAAGATTTTAAATTATTATTCTATTACAATTTTCCCAATTTCTCCCATTTGCTCTCCTCCATCCATCCTACCTCTACCCCCACAGTCAATTCCCTTGCTGTTGTTCATGTTCATGGGTCATTCATAGATGCTCATTAATTAGTCCCTTCCCCTCTTTCCACCATTCTCTCCCTCCACCACCCCTTCTGGTCACTGTCAGTTTGTTTCATGTTTCCATGCCTGTGGCTCTAGTCTATTTGTTAGTTTATTTTGTTCATTAGATTCCTCTTATAAATGAGGTCATGTGTTATTTGCCTTTCACCTACTGCCATATTTCCCTTATCATAATATTCTCCAATTCTACCCATGCTGTCACAAAAGGTAGGAGTTCTTTCTTTCTGCTGCATACTATTCCATTGTGTAATGGAATACACAGTTTTTTGATCCACTCATTTACTGATGGACACTTTAAGGGCTGTTTCCAGGACTTGGCTGTTGTAAATAACACTGCTATGAATAAAGGGGTGCATAAGATTTTTGAATTGCTGATTTGGGATTTTCAGGGTATATTCCCAGCAGTGGAATCACTGGGTCAAAAGGCAGTTCTATTTTTAGTTTTTTGAGAAAATTCCATACTGTTTTCCACAGTGGCTGTACCACTCTGCATTCCCACCAACAGTGCCCTTTTCTCCACATTCTCACCAGAACTTGTTGCTTATTGATTTATTAATGATGGCCATTCTGACCAGCATGAGGTGATAGATATCTCATTGTGGTTTCAATTTGCATCTTTCTGATGACTAGTGGTGTTGAGCATCTTTTCATATGCCTATGGCCCATCTGTATGTCCTTCTTGGAGAATTGTCTATTCAGGTCCTTCACTCATTTTTAAATTAGATTGTTTGACTTCATGGTGTTGAGTTGTATGAGTTCTTTATATATTTTGGAGATCAAACCCTTGTTTGGTGTATCATTGGCAAATACATTCTCCCATATGGTTGATTCTCTTTTCATTTTCATGATTGTTTCTTTAGCCTTGCAGAAGCTTTTTAATTTGATGTAGTCCCATTTGTTTATTTTTCCTTCATTTCCCTTGCCCTAGGAGATGTATTGGCAAAAAAATGTTGCTGCATAAGATATTTGAAATTTTACTGCCCATGTTTTCCTCTAGGGCTTTTATGGTGGCATGGGCTATATTTAAGTCTTCTATCCATTTTTGAGTTTATTCTGGTGTATGGTATAAGTTGGTGGTCTAGCTTCATTATTTTTTGCATGTACCAGTCTATTTTCTCAGCGCCATTTATTAAAGAGACTATCTTTATGCCATTACATGCTCCTTCCCTCTTTGTCAAATATTTATTAACCATACGGACATGGGTTTCTTCCTGGGCTTTCTATTCTGTTCCATTGATCTGTATGTCTGTTTTTATGCCAGTACCAGACTGTTCTGATTACAGTGGCCTTATAATATAGTTTGATATCAGTTATTGTGAACCCTCCTACTTTGTTCTTCTTTCTTAAGATTGCTAAAACTAGGGGAAAAAACAACTATATGAAACATCATTGAATTTATTAACTATAGCTATGCTATGAATGAAAATATGTTACTTGATATATCACTGGGTAATTTTAGGTATAAGGAACAGGAGATACCCTCAAAAACTGGAACATTTTTATGCTTATAGTCCATGTGAATATTGTCATTGGTCATGTGTCTGTTTTTATGTATCATTTGACATACAATCTACCATAAATCTCAAGGATTATAAAGTATTGAGTTTTGTAAACTAATTGTATCACTTGCTTGTTAGTTTCTCTTTGTCATGATTCATCCATTTATCCCTTATACTGTTCCTTGTATTTCCAATGCCTCTATTTCTGGTGAAGGGTAAGAGATTAAATACATAGAAAATACTAATAAACCTCTAGAACTTACTATTCTTGAGAGAACTAATAAAATCATACTTCTTAGTGTTTCTTCTCTATTTCCCACATTTAGTATTTATACTCAATAAATAGTTGTAATTTGGGTAAATAAAATATAGAACAGTATTTTAAAATGCATACTTTAAGACAGTAAGCAGACTAATCTTGTTTTTAAAATTCATTGATCTTTAGCTATAAATTATCCTATCATTTGCACAAAATTATATTTCAATTAGAAGTTTCTCTCTCATTTTTTTAGTTAAAGGAAGCATTGAAAAAGTTATATTAGTCCATCAATTGCCACAAAAAAATAATTTCCCTCTTAGCTATAAGCAAACAACTAAATCAGCATCACAAGCCTATGTTTCATATAAGAGCTTTAAGCAAAGACATTATGCTTTTCATGAAAGATCAGCAATATTAAGGCAAAAACTTGGGTCACAATGTATTCCTCTAGTGCTAGGTTTTCTCATTTACTATAATAGTAAATTTGTTTCATGTAACCAATTTAAAACACAGTCTAACTTCTAATATGTAAAGTTGTTTTAGCATAGTCTTCAGTTTTCCTCTGTTAGGAGTCTACATTCCTATCAAACCCTTTTGTTCTTAAATTTTTTTCTTTGTAACATTATTTGAGTTTTACATAGGAATATTTTTATTTAGGAGCTTTCTAGTTCATGATAATCTTGTTATTTTTCATAATCTTGATTTCCAACAATAAATACCTCCATTTTGAAAAACAAAGCAAAACACAGAGAGATGAGAAGATATTGGTAGTTAAATGGTAAAGATTTTCAACTTGAAAGGAAGAGCTGTATAAATGTACACACACACACACACATACACACACACACACACACACACATACCATACTTCCTCCCTCCCTTATCCAGTTATCTTCTATATGCAATATGAATATTCCCAGATCCATGTGGGTAGCTATTCAGTAGAGACAGTGCCTGCTAGAACACTGAATGCAGAAAGTGCTAAAAAATTCTTGCCCAACAAACACAATCTTTGGTATCATTATTTATTAATTGGAATTACTTCCATTTGTATAGCTTTTATCAATTAAAAAAAAACTCCCACACAATGTGAATTTAGCTATTTACATTATTTAAAGGCCAAAGGCCTGAAGAAGTCATTAGTAAAGCAATGACAGAATGGAAAGTCATGATTTAAGTTTCTATTAGCTTTCAACTGCCAGAGGTTAATAAAGATAGGTTTAATTATAAGACCTCTGACTCCTTTAAAACCAATAGTACTTGGTAGGCACTGTATTTAAAATTCACAATTATATGTGCTCTGGAAGGAAACTCAGCTAAGCAAATGTAATGTCTTTCTGCTTAAAGGTTTGATTTTTATAGAATCCTTTACTTAAACAAAGGAAAAGCAATAAATATAATGTCTTTATTGTTTCTACTTCAGGGGTTCTATAACTAAGACAAGTGTACTAGTTTAGAGTATACAGGACATGGCTTCTTTTTGATGGTTTCTTTTCTTGGCTTGCAAACTTTGTCAGAGAAGTGACTGCCTCTTCCTTATATTCCCTGAATGTGCATGTGTATTTATTTTAGGTACCCCAGAAAGTTCAAAGAAAAAGTTGTAATATAACAATTCCCATAGCTTGTTTTCATGAGCTTTTCTTACTGTGCTGATGGTTTGGTGCCTAACCAGGCACATTCTTGACTCTTCAAATATAACACCTTGTCACTACTCACACAGCCCACCACCAATATCCACCCCCATTGCCCCACCACTAAAGGCATTAGAGTGATAGATAGGAGCCCCAGGAGGAGTTCTCAAATCCAATCCCAGGCTTTCAAGTAAATAAGATAATTTTTAAAAAGATTTTATGTATTTATTTTTAGAGAGAGGGGAAGGAAAGAGAAAGAGGGGGAGAGAAACACCAATGTGTGGTTGTCCCTCTCTTGCCTGCAGCTGGGGACCTGGCCTTCCACCCAAGCATGTGCCCTGACTGACTGGTAATCAAACTGGTGACCCTTTGGTTCACAGGCCAGAGCTGATGAATCCACTAAGCCACATCAGCCAGGGCAAGATAATATTTTTAATGAAAAAAAATCTGTCCACCTTAAATGTCTATTATGAACAAAGGGCTAGTTGAGAAGTGACTGGTGTGTGTCCAAGAGAGACTACAAAGGAGAGAAGGACAGCAGTTATATAGCATATTGGAATATCTGTTTCAAACAATGTGGAGAAAAGGAATGAGTGTTGTTACATACTAGCTGTGTGCCTTTCTGTAAATCACTGAACCTTACTCCCTAAAGTACTTGTGAAGTAAGAGTTCAGATACCCCTCTCTGTGACATCAGTGTTCCCTCTTCATAAGGCATCATGAATACCCTTAGCCAGTATGTACTAAACTTAATGGAGGAAAGCATACATGTGTGAGTGAGGTGGAAGTTGAATTTAAAGAAAAATATGCTGTGACCCCTATAGTCACTTTTATAATTAAACTTTCATTGTGGTTGGTAAACTTTAGAAATCCTGCTTCAATGGAAATAATGGTGAAATCTCTGCTTTAGATGAATCTCTCTTCATCTATATTTAGCTGTCCATTTTCTGTACGTGCCTATTATTTCCTTACTGGGTAATCATCTTGGTAAGACCCTCAGATGATGCCATGGATGTGGAAACTTATCCAACAAACTTATTTAACTACTACACTTTTTAAAGGCTTTAAGAAGGTCTGTTAATTTTTTCTCTCTTCTCTTTATCTCAGGAATGCTGAGAAAATTAAATGAAATTTAAAATGCCTGAAAAAGTGATCTATAATATTTATTATCAACTAGCAATTTGTGGTGTTTATTTCTCAACAGTGGCCTTTAAGAGACAATTTTTTCCTGGGTTAACCTTCCTTAAAATCACTGCCAAACTACCTAAGTTAAATGATCAAACATGATTTGTAAGCTACCCTTGTTTTAAAGAACTTCTAAATTTAAAAGATGATTTATAAATCTGTCCTACCTACATAGTTTCTAAAAGAAAGGCATTCATTGTTCTCAAAAAGATGATTGTGGCTCAAGGGAAAAGAAAAGTGAATAAAGGCAATGAAAATTCTTTGTTAGAAAAACAGCAATGTGACTACATTGTGAATCATTGTTTAAATGAAATTAATGGTAGCCCAAAGGAGTTGTTTTCACCCCTTGACTCAGCTGACATTGATTTTGTGTGACTGCAGAAACACAATAGAAATTATGATACTAGCATATTTATTGATGCAGTGACTAGAAGGTGTATAGGTAGGAGACAAAGGAAGATTTGAGTTTTTCTTTTCATACATTGTTTTAATTAACTAGGAATTTCAAGCATTTTCTTTTTTACTTTACCTATTTCAATGTAAAAAACATTTTCATCCAATTGTCATCTTATTTTACATTAAGGTTTTTGTTTTAAGATCTATGGTGCTTCATGATGAATATTTTATATTTTTGTCTCTTCTGTGGAATTATAGAAGGTTTTAATTGTCAATGGAGGGGTTCCTATATTACACCTAGGAAAATCTAAATTTCAAAATGCTAGAGAAAAAAATTTACATATCCCATAAAAAATGAGAATTAATTAATACTGAAAATAGCTGAATGTCATTTTCATTGCCTTTGGCCTTCCCAAGTTCCCCATCACCATTCGCTCCTGACAATTGTTCATAGTATTGCTATGTTCATTTCTGCAGGACACTATCAAAAACTGGAAAAATTGGTTTTGTTTTTTGCTAATCTAAAAACCCTGGAAAAGAAAGAGAGGTATGAAAACTGTGTATATCAGTTTACACTCCTGTGTGATTAATCCACTTGATTGATTTTAAAATCTAGCAAATAAACCACTGGAAGCAAACTCACAGAAATTAGAAGATATAATATCTTTATAAACAGCTTATACACATTAACATTAAAAGTACTGTGAGAATAACAATAAGCAAAATATGTAATCAGACAATTTATAAATGATAGAATTATAAACAGTTTAAAAACTCATGCAATGTTTATAATGTTTAACCTCATTATAATCAAAGTAATGCATATTAAACAATGGGTTGTTAGCATGTTGTACTTTTTATTGATAAAAATTCTTTTAAAAAATCAGATTAGCTTGTTAAGGAGAAATACTGCTAGGAAAAGAGTGAATTGGCTTCACTCTTGGAAAAACAATTTGGTAATAATGAGACTTAGAGTATTCACAACCTCTTACTCAGTAATTCCAATTCTAGAAATCTGTCCTAAAATATAATCCCTAGAAGATAAGTTACAGAGATGCTCATCTTTCTGTCATTTAAAATATATTTTTAAAAAACTAGATACCACATAAATGCCCAACAATAAACAAGTAACTAAATAAGCTATTATTAACCCAACAGATGTTGTCCTTTTATGTAAAAATTTAGGCAAAAGTTATGTTACAATGTTTGTGGAAAACAGTTAGATTATTATTTTATGTACATTATTTTTCATTTATGAAAAACAAACCATGTAGAATCCATAGAAAAAATATTGGAAAGAACTATAAGATACTATCTTGGTTTTAATAAGGAGATGGGAATTATGGGGGTTTTTTCATTTTATTTCACAGTTCTCACCCTTAGTAAATATGAGTTTTCTCTTACAATACAATAAAATATTTATTAAAGAAATAAAAAGTACATAAAAGAATAAAAGAGGAATGTACCATCAGCATGGAAGGAGACATAGCTAATTACCATGGAATTCAACTGTCATAATCCATTCCACAGGTGTTGAACTCCCACTGGCTTTGGGGAATGAATCTAGATCCTGACCTCTAAGGTATTAGAATGTAGTTACTCTTAACCTGCTTTATAACTGATCAAAACTAAAGAGGAATGTGTACAGTCAATGAAAGCTTCGTTAAAAAAAATACTTGACATGACATGTCATAATTATTAAAGAAAAGCACTGAGCAGCTACAACTAGCTTTATATTGTAAAACACTTCCCAATGTTTTCTGTTAAGAGAAAACAGTCATTTATACTCACTAATAGATTTCAAAATACATTCTAATTACACTAAAGGTTCTCACATTTTAAAAATATTGTATAAGGTAATTTACTTTCCAATTCTTAAGTGTCTTTGCTGGAGACTTGAAAATTATAAAGTGAAATTCTAGACAGAGAAATGAAACAAGAAAAAATTCCACTTACCCGACATGCTGCTTTTTTCAAGAAATTCTTATGTAGCCATAAGGTAAACACATGGAATAAAAATTCTCTCACAAACTTATTTTTCAAAGTAATTTTGCTTTGTTATGTTAGAAGACGTATGGCAGTAACTTGTCTTTATCTCCACCTCAGTTTTTTCTCTCTTCTGTTTCTTAAAAGCTCTTGTGTGTACTTTGTTCAGTTACAAACAGGAAATGTGGTGATGGAGTTTCTAGACTTTTGATCTGAAAGTAGTAGTCTCTTAAAATGTTGTGTAATGTGAGAAAACCCCACAACTCTACTATTTGACTTTTTATTGTTAAATTTTATTTTTAATTATATTTTATTGATTATGCTATTAAAAGGTTTCTGATTTTCTCCTTTTGCCCTCCTACACCCAGCACTACCCACTCTCTCAGGCAATGGTTCATCTCTCCTACACACTTGTTTATGTCCATGGATCATTCATGTATGTTCTTTGACCACTCCATTTCCTATACTGTACTTAACATCCTCATGGCTATTCTGTAACTACCTATTTGTACTTCTTGATCCCCTCACCTCTTCACGCAATCCCCCGCACCCTCCTCCCATCTGGCAACCATCAAAGTGCTCTCCATACCCATAATTCTGGCTTTGTTCTTGCTCACTTAGTTTGTCCCTTAGATTCAATTGTTGATAGATATGTATTTTTGCCATTTTATCATTCATAGTTTTGATCTTCTTTTCCTTAAATAAGTCCCTTTAACATTTGTATAATAATGATTTGGAGATGATGAACTTCAGTTTTTTCTTATCTAGAAAGCTATTCATCTGCCCTTCAATTCTATATGATGGTTTTCTGGGTAGGGCAATCCTGGCTCTATCTCCCTGCTTTTCATAACTTTGAATACTTTTTGCCAATCCCTTCTAACTTGCAAAGGTTCTTTTGAGAAATCAGCTGACAATCTTATGGGAACACCCCTATAGATAACTGACTGCTTTTCTCTTGCTTCTTTTAAGATTCTCTCTTTATCTTCAACTTTCACTATTTTAATTATGATGTGTCTTGGAGTGAACCTCTTTTCATCCATCTTATTTGGGACTCTGTGTGCTTCCTGGAATTGCATGTTCATTTCCTTCACCAAATTAGGGAATTTTTTTTTCCATTATGTTTTCAAATAGATTTCTAGTTTCTTGTTCTTTTCTTCTCCTTCTGGCACCCCTATGATGCAAATGCTGGAATTCTTGAAATTATCCCAGAGGCTATTTACATTACTTTCATTTTTTTTGGATTCCTTTTTCTTCTTGTTGTTCTGATTGGTTGTTGTTGTTGTTGTTGTTTTGCCTTATGTTCCAAATCATTGATTTAATTCTTGGTTTCTTCCACCTACTGTTGGTTTCCTGTAAATTGTTCTTTATCTCAATCAGTGTGTCCATATCTGATTAGATAATGTTTATACTGTTGAGGTCCTCACTAAGTTCTTTGAGCATCCTTATAACAAGTGTTTTGAACTCAGCATTGGATAGATTACTTATCTCCATTTTGTTTAGCTGTTTTTCTGGGGTTTTGTTCTGTTCTTTCATTTGGGCCATGCTTCTTTGTCTCCTCATTTTGGCAGCCTCCCTGTGTTTGTTTCTATGTATTAGGTAGAGCTGCTTTGACTCTGTCTTGGTAGTGTGGCTGAATGTAGTAGTTGGCCTTTAAGGGCATGTAATCTTAAAAAAAATGATATTAGATGGCTTGCAGGATATTTCACTCTAGGTGATTTCTCTAAGATTCTTCAAGTCAGAAAGAGTATTGATCTTATCCATCATTAAAAGTCTAGCCTCCAGAATAATGCCTGGTACACTGTAGTTCTCAATAAATATTCTCACAATGATTCAATAAATAAAATGTTAGTTTTCTGCTTTCTTCTTCCTTCATTACAGGTAGCAACTTCCTCATAACCAAAACAGAAGGTTTCTTTAATTTTTGGATAAAGTTGACTAAACACTAACAATTTTTTCTGCTTTAATCACTCCCTCCAAAAAACATTTCTTGTGAATCTTTGACTCAGAATCTGTAAAACTGAAAGAGACCATGGAGGTTCCCTCATCTACTCTTACATTAAAAAAAAAAAAGTATTTTCAAAATATGTTCTATATAACACTAAGCCTTTAAGAAACTTTTGGAAATCATATTATTTTTACCTTTGTGAATGCAAGTATACTAAAGGTTTGGTAAGTCCTACAAAGAAAAGAAAACCTCACTAATCAATGACTAATCATGTTAATATAGTCTTTTCTGTTAGCTGGAGAACTTTTTTGCCTGACTGTCTTCCTTTGCTGGGTGACAGGTTGTATGAAGCAGGCCTAGAGGCCCATAGACCAACAGCTCAAGGGAACAGAAGTCTCAGGTACGTCAGGACCAAAGAACAAGGAATTTGAAGAATCCACCCAAGAATTAGGTAGAACAGTAACAGAGACTGATGAAAAGCTGAATCCCAGACTTCAGGTAGTTCTGAACACCTGAGGTGTTCAGTGAAAGAGGAGAGGGCCCAGCTGTGCGGGGGTTGAGCTCTGTTCCTGAACTAGGATAACTGGTGAGGAGAATAGGAACCCCAGGCTCAAAAGGGAGCTGAGCCCAATGACCTAAACAGAACCTTGGAACATGGCCAAAGTAGATGCTCACTTACATCAACTGGGACATACAGAGGATATACGTGGGAGAGAGAAGTGGTCTTAGGACTGGAAATTTAGGTGTAGGCATCCCCTTCTTAGAACAAGAACAGTGCAGAAGATGAAATAAGATGAAACAAGGATACCCCCAGCCTAGCTGTTCCATAAAGCACAACTCCATAAATAATAAGGGTGTTCAGTAATTGGCTTTGACTGCAGAGAAGATCAGACTCAGAACAATTCAGGTAAAAATGCAGGCATTCTGTGGTTAGACCAGAAGGTAGATATGCCTCTTAAGACAAGCCAAAGACTTTCTGCCTCAAGTCTGTGATATCTGAGAAGGCAAGGGGAAGAGATGGACAGAACCCAAGAAAAGGTACTCTCTCCCTCTTCGGGTCAATAGGCAGTCTGTGGTACACACTGAGTGATAACCTAATGCCTTGAAAGAGTTAAAAAATGTAATACATGATTGGTATCTCCAAAATAGGAAAATCTTAGGGTGATAATCCTAATCACTTCACAATTTCTAATTATTATATTTTGAAAAGTGATCTATGAGGGGGGACCCCCAAAAATGAAATATATTTATTAAAAATTTTGTATTTACTCTTGCATGTTTAAACTTCAATCATCTTCGAAATACTCTCCATTTGATGCAATACACCTAGCAAGATTTTTTCCCCACTGCTCAGAACAGTTTTTGAACTTGTTGATTTTGATTCCTTTTAGTGCTTCTACCATTTTGTTTGTTTGTTTGTTTGTTTCACCTTTTTCACAACAGCAAAACATTTTTCTTTGGGGACTTTTTTCATCTGGGGAAACAAAAAACATTCTTGGGGCAACATCAGGTGAATAGGTAGGGTGGGGCATGAGAGTCATGCTGTTTTTGATCAAAAACTGCTGAGCATTCAGCATGATGTAGGTAGGTGCACTCATAAATCACCTATCATGAAATGGGCAAACACAATGAAAGAGTCTTCAGAAAAAATTCACTGAAGCCGAAGGCAGCCTCTCACAACAATGCCAGCTGATACACTAATACAGATGGATTTCTAGAACACTCATCTAGTAGGGGAAGCCTGTTCTACATGGAGCCAGCCCTCCAGAAGATAATTCCAGGGTTTATTTCAGTCCTTCCTCATTCATTATAATGTCACCCATTCCACAGATTTATATAATCAGGAGATAGAACAAGATTGTCCAAGGTCACACAGAAAGTTTGTGTTTGCAAATTAGACAGCTCCAAGGTGTTTGAAATTTTCCAGGAAAAAGAAATGATAGCTTTTCATTAAATATAGATGGCTGAGCACATGGAGACATCAGAATATTTAAAAAACTATGGATATATGTTTGTTATAAAATACATTAGTGAGTACATTTAGAAATTTGAATAATAACTTCATGAGCAATGTTCAAATGATGAATAAACATGATGCTTCTGTACTTTTTAATGAGATGGGTTATCAAAATGAAGTTATAACTGTACTAAGCAACACTGTCCTGACAAGCTTGAAACAGTTAGAAATGCAGAAAATTTGGGGAGAAGGTATGAGGTTTTGATGGGCACCTATCAAATTATGAGAATTTTAAGGCTGACAAAATCGAGGTTTTGTTTCCAGAAAAATAAAAATAAAAAGGAGAAAGGGAGAGAGAAATCTACCAGAATGACAGCTGCCAGTCAAAGCTTTCATACTTAGAAAAATGAGTCATAGAGTTTAAAAGGGGGCCCAGTTTTCAGATCCATTTTTATGGTTATATATTAGTTATGTAATTAATATTTATCACTATAGCATATTTATACCACTATAGCATATTTATAGCATATTTATATATATTTATATATATACATATACACACAGAGGTATATATTATACACATACTCAAATAGAATATATATATAGAATATGGGTTTCAAACTATAAAGAGTAGTTATTAGCAAGGGATCACCTGGGAATTTGACTTTACATTTTATATATTTATCTATTGTTTAAATTATTTACAATAACATGCATAACTTTTATAGTTGTAATAAAAGATGCTTTCCTTTTTAGAACAACATTGTTTTAGAAAACAGAATTTATTTGTGTGATTTTTCTTTATTTGGGGGAATTATTCTTTAGTAAGACTGAAACTAGTACAAAATAAAAAACTTTAAGCAGAAGAGGAAGGTCCCCTGTGTCTCTAATTATACTGTTCTAAAATGTGAAATTATTCAAAAGTAATTACGGTGTTACAATCCACTGCTCATCAGTGGATGAATGGATCAAAAAACTTTGGTACAATTACACAAAGAAATACTATGCAGTTAAAAGAAAAAAAGAAGGAACTGCCACCTTTTACAACAGCATGGTTGGAACCGGAGAGTATTATGCTTGGTGAAATAAGCCAGGAGGCAAAAGGCAAATACATATGATCTCACCTGTAACAGGAACCTACTGAACAAAACAAACAGACAAGCAGAATGGAATATGAAACATGGAAACAAGGAACAGACTGACAGTGACCAGAGGGGTTGGGGGAGGGAAAAAGGGTGGGAAAGTAGGGGAAGGGTTTAGTCAAGGAGCTAGTATGAATGACCCATGGACATAAACAAGGAGGTGGGGGATGATTATTGGAGAGGGCATGGGGTGGGTGAAGCAGGGGAGAGCAATAGGGGATAAAGGGAAACAACTGCAAGAAAACAACAATAACTTAATAAAAAACACAATGAGATACCACCTCAGTCCTGTTGGAATGGCTATCATTAATAAATCAGCAAGCAAGTGCTAGTCAGTATGCAAAGAGGGAACCCTTTTGCACTGCTGCTGGGAATGCAGACTGGTGCAGCCACTGTGGAAAGCAGTATGGAATTTCCTCAAAAAACTAAAAATGGATTTGCCTTTTGATTCAGCAATCCCACTTCTGGGAATATACCTGAAGAAACCCAAAACACTAATTCAGTTGAACATAAGCACCTCTATGTTCATTGCATTGTTATTTACAATCATCAAGATACAGAAACAGCCCAAGTGCCCATCAGTAGATGGGTGGATAAAATATATATGGGACATTTACACAATGGAATACTACTTGGCTATAAAAAAGAAAAAAATGTGGCCCTTTGTGATAGCCTGGATAGACCTGGAGAACATCATGCTAAGTTAAATAAGCCAGTCAGGGAGACAAATACATTATAATTTCACATAAATGTGGAATCCAATGAATAAACTGAACTAACAAAGACAAATAGAGACAGACTCACAGATAGAGTAGGAGGACAGCTATTGGGTGGGAAGATGTTAGGGATTGGAGGGATTGAGCAAAAAGGAAAAAGGACTCATGGACAACAATGTGGTGACTGGTGGGGGAATGGTATATAAGAGGGTAAAATGATAATGGAAAAAATACACATAAAAAACCTACAACTCACAACATCTTTCATAAATAATTAAGGACATCATCCTCATCAATGATGTTTTTTCCCTAATGTAGGCTTAAGGCAAGGATATTAAGGGAAAAACATATATACAAGGGTGGGCACAAGTAGGTTTACAGCTGTAATGCAAAAAATAATATGATAATTAACAAGCAATAACACAAGAATATACCCTTTTCATGTACTTACAACTATAAACCTATTTTTGCCCACACCTGTGTGTATGTGTGTGTGTGCGTGTGTATATACTCCTTTGGATTTCAGCATAATTTAACATTATACTAGAGGTTCTAATTCAAGTAAAAGGATAAGAAAAAAATCAAATATATGCCTCGGGTCTGGAAATGAAGAAGTAAAACTGTCTTACAGGTGGCATGATTCTATAGAATCTACAAAAAGTTGGCTAGAACTAATTAGCAAACGTAGCAGAATTTCAGAATATAAGATTAATATATAAAAATTTAATTTCAGTTTTATACTAACAACAAAAATCAGGAATTGAAATTAAAAGGGACCAGGTGACAACAGTATATTTGGTGACTAAAAGTTGGGGAAAATGTTGATTGCAAAGAGACACAAGGGAATTTGACTGAGAAAAAAATTATTTTTACTTTTTTTATTGTTGTTCTTTTAAAGTTGTCCCAATTTTTTCCCTATTGCTCTCCCCTACCACACCCACCCTGACTCCTACAGTCAATCCCCATCCTGTTGTGCATGTCCATGGTCATTTATACCTGTTCCTTGACTAGACCAGAGGAGGAAGGGGTGGGAATTGAGAGGGAAAGAAGGGTCTTGTCAAGAAAAAAGTTAAATGGCTCATTTTTACTGTCTATAAAATGCACCTCAATATTCCTAACTTTAAAAGTTTAGGTTTAGAAAACAGAACAATAAGAATCTATGAGTCCATGTTGATAAACAAACAAATGAATAAATTAATAATGAAAACAGTTTCTTCATGTATGAACTAATACATGTGGGAGGAAGGATGAAGTTAGAAAATCCACCATTTTGAAACTATCAATGTAATAACTGATTCAGAAAAACATTGCCCATAGCTTATAAACTAGTAGGTGATTGATTGATGAGCAGAGGGATATTTATCTCAAAATTATAAACTTTAAAAAAGTTAACAATTATTTATAATTTATAATTTAAAAGGAAAAATATAAATTTGTTGATGGAGAAAGTTAAGGCAGATGTAGCCTTAACTAAGTATCAAAGTTAATGTTATCAATAATGGAGGAAAATAAAATCATGTATCTCCTACTGTAATGCATCGTGTAGTATTTTTTTCATATTTTTGTGATAAATGCAAAGCTTTACTCAATCATGAGAAAATACAAGACAAGCCCAAACTGAGAGGCATGCTAATGTAATAATAATTGGCTCTTAGTCCTTGAAACATCAAGGTCAAGATAGACAAAGAAATGTTAATTAATTGTTCCAGATTACAGCAGACTAAGGAGACATGACAAGTAAAGGCAGTACATGATTTTGCATTTGATCCTAGGATTTGGGAAAAAAATAAATATAGAGGATATTTTAAAAAATTGTTATAATTTGAAAATGAACTGTTGTTTAGATAATATTGTTTCAATATTAGATTTATTGATTTACACACTAGTACTATGTTTATAGAATAGAAAGTCCTGATCTTAGGAAATACATATTAATGTATTTAAAGATAAAGGGGCATAGTATCTGCAATTTTACAGTCAGTTTACAAATCCAGGCACAGAAAGAAAAAGAGCAAGTAAGTTATACATGTTAAGCAAAATGAGAGAATTAACAATTGGTGTATTTGAATAAAAGGCATACGATATTTCCTTTCTTTTTAATTCTCACTCATGATTATGTTTTTTGATTTTAGAGAGAGAGGAAGAAAGAGAGAAACATAATGTGAGAGAAATATTGATGGATTGCCTCCCACCCCTGGACCAGAGATTGAACCAGCAACCTAGGTATGTACCCTGACCAGGAACAAACTTGCAACTTTTTGGTGCATGGGATGATGCACCAAAAAGATGCACCATCCACCCAGGGCACATACATTACTTTGTACTATCAATTTATGGGCTATAGTGTAGAGCTCAGAAAAAAACATATAACTTTAGGCTATTAATAAATAAGAACAAATTAAATATATTGAGCACCCAACTCAATAAACTAGTTATATATCTATAAAACAAATTTAAAAATTAATGTAGAATATAATTAACATAAAAATAATAAAGAATTGGAAACCCAAAAACATCAAATTAATAAATAGATCTAAAAGCTAGTTCTTTGAAACATCAATGTTAAAATAGATAAATTATTGACTATTTAAATTTAGTTAAAATGGAGAACATTGGTAGGCATTTTGGAATAATGAAAAAGAAAATTTTGTATTAATATGATTTGAGAAACTGACGGAAGGCAGGAATTAAACGGTGAATTTTCTGGATGTGAAAGGAAAAAAGAAAAAGTACACATTGGTAGTTACAGAACAGACAGGGGGATGTTAAGAAGAACAAAGGAAATAGAGAAGCCAAAGAACTTATATGCATGACTCAAGGACATGAACTAAGGGGCATTGCTGAAGGAAATGGGACACTGGGTGGAAGGGGACAAAGGAGGAAAATTGGGACAACTATAATAGCAAAATAAATAAAATATATTAATAAAAATATTTGTATATTTCTTATAGAAAATAAGAAATAAGGATGGCTATTATAAATAACGCTGCTATGAACATAGGGGTGCATATATTCTCTTGAATTTGTGTTTTGGTTTTCTTAGGTTCTATTTCCAGAAGTGAAATTGTTGGTTTACAAGGAAGTTCCATTTTTAATTTTTTGAGGAAACTCCATATTTTCTGAGGGAGTGGGGTGGGGCTGAGTGGAAGGGGGCAAAGAGGGAAAAATTGAGAAAACTGTAATAGCATAAATAATACAAAATCAGTGAGGCAAGTGACTAGAGGGGTAGAAACTACTCAATAAAGAAATAAGAATTGAAAAATAACTTACAAGTATAGAGGAAATTGACAAGGTTAAAAAGAATAGTGTTTAACTCCAGGCAAAAATATTTGAAAACTTAGTTGAAAGAATGATTTCTTAGAAAAATATAAATTTCCAAAACTGACCCCAGAAGAGATGTCTAAAGAGCTAAATTCTCAAGAAATTGAAAAAATTGTAAATGTTTTTCCATAAAAAAGTGTTAACCCTTTACTGTAGGAAATGTTTTTCTAATGTTTCAAGATGGAAGTTTACTGATTTGCATTGAGATGGAGATACAGGTATATAAATAGATATAGATTAAATTATAGAGATGAGATAGATATTCAAAAGATATAGATATATTAGCATGTTAAAGAAATAGCCATTGAATCATCTGATTATATTTTTATCAAAATCTAACAGTAGCTTAAAATAAAATTGCATTGTATTAATGAAGGAGGTGAGACCTGACTCAGCAACCAAATTTATTTTTTACTGTGGGTTTGGCACTGCCTCTGGGACAGCTTTCACAAAAATGAGTTCTGCAATACACCATTTCTGTGATAATGTTTCATAAAAAATAGCATTCCAGTGTAAAATAAGTTCTAAAGAAAAATGCTTAATTTACTGCAATACATCAAAAATATTTTCATTTAACCTGTAATAATTATATAAGCTATTGACATATTTAATTTTTCTGTATTAACTCTTCAAAATCCAGTGTGTACTTTAAATATTTATAAAAATATGTATGTGTGTAAATGTATTTGTGCATGTGTTTGGTCAGGTAGCAATTGATATTACTCAGAATAATAATTCTTTAAACAAAAAAAAATCTAACATATTCTTTTGAAAGCCAGATGGAAGGAGATCTTATGACAGTGAGATAAAGAGATTATAAAGTTCCACTTGGCAATGAAATAATTATAAAAGGGGAAAATGCCTAAAACAACCATCTGAAAAGAAATACTTATTCTTGAAAAATTGCTATAGTTTCAGGTAAGAAATGGCAGTAATGCATGGTTTTCTGGCCCCAGCTGCTCTCATCCCCCTGTCCTTCTTCACTGTTTGTTGTTTGGTAGCTTACAGGCTTGAAAATGGCAGCAAAACCAATAACTTCAAAGCCAAGGTAGAAGACTCAATTGGGGGAGGAGGGGTATAAGAAAAGTGAGGGAGAAATATGAGTGTGAAAATCCCCTACATTGCTGGCTGAAAGTGGCACCCTCACTCATTTCAGAATGAATGGGAAAAGATCAGAACTTTGCTAGACCAGGTTGTAGACCTGGTTTAGAAGGAATGATGTTCCAGACACAAATTTAGTGGTGTGGAAATAACAGCACTGAGATAAGCTCTTCACTCACCCCTGCCTGGCTGCTGAAGTACGCATAGAGCCTGAGATATCTAGATGGACCAGGGAGAAATGAGAACTTGAGAACTGGCTGCAACTTTGAAGGCATTCTTCAACATATGCATGTTGTGTACCTCAATCAGAATGTCTGGGAAAGCCTTTGAGAATTAAGCTGTCTGCTCAAATTATTAGCTGACCACTTAACTATGCAGACAGATGGGGAGCCCCAAAATTGGAATCCTGAGGGAGAAAAACTGAGCAGACACATTGTTAATTTCAAAAGAGAGAGCCTGTGGTTTAAGTCCAGGCAAGTTACTAAGACAAAGAAACAACCCATAAAAAATATCAAAATACCTTAGAAAAATAAGACAGAATGCATGGGTGCTATGCTACCTAAAATTTTTAGTTTCATACAACCATTATAAAAGACATGCTGAGAAACAGAGAGTGCAACTCATACTAAGTGGGGGAAATGTACTTGATAGAAATTTATTCCGAAGACCCTAGATGAAAGAACCTAATGGGAATTGTAGAGTTGAGAAGTGCAATAAATGAAATTTTAAAAATCACCATGGTAGACTCAACCTGAAACAGCAGAAGCCTTAGTCAATTAGAAGGTAGAAGGTGGATTGTGTAATCCAAAGAACAAAAAAAAAAGAAGGAAACTAAAAAACATGGAATAGTATCTCAGATGTCTGCAGAACAATTTTAATAATTCCAGCTTAAATTTATTGGGAGTCATGAAAGGAGGGCACAGAAAAGGGCAGAAAACTATTTAAAATATAATGGCTGAAGAAAACTTCCCCTTTTGGTGAAACATTCATTTCCAACCCAAAAAGCTCAATGAATACCAAGTAAGTATACACACAAAAGAAAACCCAATGAGACACATTATATTTAGATTTATGAAAGCCAAAGAAAAGAGAAAATCTTGAAAGCAGAAAGAGTAAACAACAATGTGATTAATGGCTAAGCTTTCAAAAGAAATAAGGAAGGCCGCTAGAAAGAAGAATGATGTATTCAAAGTACTGAAAGAAAAAAAGTCAACCAAGAATTCTATAGCCTGGTGAAATTATCCTTTAAAAATGTCAGAATACATTCTTAGATAAAGAAAATTTGATAGAATTCACTGCGGATCTGACTTACTGGAGGGGAAAAGTAAATCCTTTAGGCTAAAGGAAATTACACAAGGTAATAACTAATCCACAGAAAGGAATGTAAATCATCAGAAATATGTGAGTAAATGAAAAGACTATATGTGTGTGTGTGTACTTTTTATTTATTCCTTTAAAATCAGGAGACTGCTTAAAGCCATAATTCTAACACATTTTTATTAGTTTTATAACATATATGAAGATTTTATATATATATATATATATATATATATATATATGACAACAGCATAAATGAATGAGGAGAGGTGAAATAGAGCTTTGCTGATATATATTTTACTAAAATTAAGTCAGTGCTAACTTTAAGTGAGTTGTGGGAGCTAAAGATGAATATTTTAATCCCTAGAGTAACAAAAAGAATCTCAGAGAATACAACAAGGGAATTGAAATGATATTCAGATACTAGTTTTTTTAGCACAAAGACAATAATAGAGGAACAAAGAGAAATAAAAACATGCAGAAAATAAATAGCAAAATAGCAGATACGTCCAACGATATTAGTAATACATTAAATGTGAATGAGCTGAACACTCCACTCTAATTTTAAAAAGTTTAAAATTCCAAATAAATTTTGAAACTAAAAGAGGAAGGAACACATTTTGAGTGTGTTCTATTTCCTATACTATCTTTGTAGAGAAATTATTTATGAGAAATTATGCAAAATGAACATGACTTTGCAACCTAAAGAAGCATAAAAGCAAAGGACTCCAGACTATGGATATCACATCCGGAGAGCCAGTCACTGGAGATGTTCTGCAAGGTCTACCTTCCAAGAGAAAGACTGCCACTGTGCCTATGTCCCTCTGACTGCCTGCAGGATGCCTACCGCCCAGCCTGCTTGCATCCTGGACCTGATCTGGATTCCTGGGACTCACTCGGGTTCATTATCCCCCAATTCTCTGCGTCATGTCATTACTGACTGTTCCTGAGTGATTATTATTATTATTAGGTTAGTATTGATTTGAATTGAATCTGCATTAATTGAAGCTGAGTGAATAGCATAGTCACCTGTGTTGGCTCCCTGTTATTTCTTCATACCAATCACCTGCAGGCCTAGTAGTCATAATAGGCAGCCCTGCACTTTCAGTTCTTAAGGCTGTTGATCAGGTGACTTGAGCAGGGACCAAACCCTGGCTTATAGGAAAGACTCAATCTCGAAACACACACTTGTGATGAAGCCAACCCTGGGAAGGGGGCATGTCCTTGGTTAGGTGACTCTCATTAGTTCAGGTGATAGCTGAAGGGAACTGGTAGCTTGAGGCCTTCTTTGGAGCAACCCTCCTAGAAGCTAAGTAATCAGGCCTTTATTCCTCAAGGGAGATGTGGGCAGTACATTATAGTGTTCATCACAATTCGAAAATGACAAATGACTTATACCAAGTTTGTATTGTCACACAGTCTGTGTAGCAGCTTCCATTGGCTGCTTGATCAAGACCCTTCTTCTCTCTTTTTTTTTTTTTTTAAGACCCTTCTTCCCTTAGCAGCCTAATTTGCTTGTCCAGGGCAAGTGAAGTAACATGAGTATCTAAACCAATTACAAGAATCCTGTTCTCTGCTTCCTAGAGCCTTTACCTGCCCTCCCACCCTCTGCAGCAGTAGAATCAAGTAGCCTGATAATAGTAAGATAATGAGACCTAAGGAAATGTCTGCTACAGGAAATCTGAAAAATATTTTGTTTTCCTTGTTAAAAGGAACAGGCGAAACTGATATCCTGTCACCTCCTCCTAATTCCTTCTTTCTGTTCTTAAACACAGCTGTGGTGCTTGTAGCCACAGATGTTATTTTGCAACCAAGAGGAAAAGGTCAAGAGAATTGTTACAAGTTTGTTCCAACACATGTGAGCCACTGACTAAAGCCACAGATTCGTTTCTGGGTTACTTGATCTTTAAGAAAAATAACCCCTAATTGTTTAAGTAGCTAAAATTGTATATCTTATCACTGGTTGCAAAGCATAATCCAAACTGAGCCAAAAGTTATAAGATAGAGTGATGATTCTATTGGAAACATATAGTGTGTGTGTGTGTGTGTGTGTGTGTGTGTGTGTGTGTATATATATATATGCATGCATTCGTGTGTGTGTGTGCTTACCAAATTGTGGTGTGTTTTCAATAAATTTGAAAACACCAAATACTGCATCTTTCTGGGATTTCATACTGCCTACTAGCATGAATTATATTAATTAATTGCATTAAGATGTTCTGTCATAAGTGAAGTTACTTCAAAAAAACAAACAAAAACCAGTAAAACTTCACTCACTAATATGGAATGGTTTGGAAAACATTACTTAGCATATGTTCTGATCCATGATTCATTAACATGTTCCCTCTTTCTATGATTATCCTCTGTAGCAGTATTCCTAGGAGCATGCAATTTAAGTTGAATTAGGCAAAAACAATAAAACCTGGGTGCCCCAGATTTCTCAAGCAAGCAAACCAGCTAGCTCTGAAATACTGACATGTTGAACTGTGTTTTAAGATGTGGTCAGAGCCAAACAGAGAAGCATGTGTAGCACATTTGCAGATCACAACTAACCTGCAAACTTTGTTTGCTGGTCACAATGAACATCCTGTGTCTCTCCACACTGGTTATTTTTATCTGCCTGCAATCAGCACCCCTTTACTGCTGTGTGGGTTTGGTTATTGACAATGCAGAAACAGAAGTGTGAGATGGAGGCTTTCAGCTTTGTGTGCTGAAGAAGGAGGTTGTCCTTTATTTTGACACAGAAAGTAATGATCATGGCCACTTTAAAAAAAGTTCTGAGTTGCATTTGCTCACATAGTTTCAGAGCCTGGCATCTATCCTTATCTACAAAGAGAGGTTGTGGTTCACTCCCACCAAAGTCTTCTAGTGTGAATGACTGGATACCAGTTTTGCTTCTATCTTTAACTTGCTTCAAAAATGGTTCATTTTTAGCCCTGGCTGGTGACTCAATGGACAAGGTGCTGGCCTGCAAACCCAAAGGTTGGGGGTTCAATTCCCAACCAGGTTGCAGGTCAGGTTGCCAGCCAGATCTGTAGCTAGAGGCAGGTGAAAGACATTGATGTCTCTCTGCCTTCCCCTCTCTCTAAAAGTAATCTTTAAAGAAATGGTTAATTTTACCTTGTAGTTATTTTTCAGTCATTCTTCTTTTGAAGGATGACTCAGAATGTCTCACAGACCTGTCAAACTAGAACTTTCTGAAAATGAACTTTTGATTCCTTCTCTATCTTCCGCATTTTGAAAGCAGCAGTATCATTACCCAGAAATCTTAATTAAAGACAGAAACCTAGAACCCATTACCCTTGCTGCCTTGGCATTTCTCTCATCCTCATATCCAGTTCATTTTCATGCCCTGACTTCAAAACAAATTCATTCACACCATCTCTCTGGCACCTCCATGTAGGTTAAGTATCATGATCTCCTTCCCAGACCATTGCAAAGAGCTTTCCTGCTCCTACACTCTTGACTTTATGATCGCTTTCCCATACAAGATCCAAAATATTTTTTAAATTGTTCTATTATAGTTGTCCCTATTTACCCCCTTTATTCTCCCCTGCCCCACCATCCCACCCCCTTTCCCATAGTCAATCCCCACCCTATTGGTCAGGTCCATGGGTCATTTATACTCGTTCCCTGACTAAACTCTTCTCCTTCTTTCTCCCTTTCTCCCTCCCAAAACATTTACTATCAGACCCTGTAGAGAAAATTTTGCTGACTACTCTGCTAACTCTCACTAGCCTCCTTTCCCACCTTGATCAAGATAAACATGTTATCAACTCCAGTCTTTGCACTTGCCCTCCCCTCTGCTTAGAGAGGGTAAAATGTTTCTTCACAAAACTTCTTCCACCTTCTCAGTGACTCAGCTCAAATTTAAATATTCAAGACAGCCCTCCCTTATAGCTAAAGTAGGGCAACCACCTCCCCAGGTACACCTTGCTCTATATATCCTATTTCCTGTAGAATACATTAAAGTCAAAGTTATTTTGCTTCTGTTTTGATTGTGGTCCACTTTCCTCCACAAGACTCTAAGCTCCAGGAAGTCAGGCCCTGTGTCTATCTTCTAAAGCACTGCTTCTCCAAAACCTAGAAAGGTATTGGACATAGTATGCGCTCAGCAAATATCTATTGATTTAGTGAAATAACAACTTGGGACCAATTTTCCTAAATGACTTCTAATCATTTAGCTTCACATCCAATATAAATTACCCACAGGAAAAACTGTGCTCTTTCTCTTTCTTTATGATAATAATAAACATTGTTATTGTAGCTTCTAGAGATAGTCAAGTTGCTTTTTGTATTCATTCATTTGTGCACTTATTCAGTCAACAGATTTTTGTTGATAGCCATCTGTGGGAAACATGGGGAAAGATATAATATAATAAGCTTGTCTTTTGGGCAGAAGTATGACTGTCATTATCTTAATATGACTCAGAGATTTTGAAAGTCAAAGATTTTAACTGAGATTTTCCCAACTGGGTATCTGACACACCCTAGTCATCCAGAAACACTACCTCAAAGACTTGGCAAGAATTTTGCTGTTAACACCAGGACTGGAACAGTTACCATTTATCATAAAACCAGCAGTGGAGACTGTTCTTCAGAAGTAAGCATATTTATGTAGGTATGGCTGAAGCACCCTATAAACGGGAATAAAGTAGCTGGGTTTTCTTCTAGTGATTATGAGTCTGGCCAGCAACGAAGAGAGATGAGCAGTGGAGGATTTGGGGTGGAGGACTTTTTTTGGAGCTCAGTGATATTGAGTTTGGATGTGGCTCTCCAGGGGAAGACTTCAGACAGTGTGGTCACTAGGTGTTGTGGAGTTAGGCAAAATGCCATCTGATAGCCAAGGACAAGGGGAAAAGGGAGAAAAAGCACAATTTTTCCACCTTACATATATGACAATTTCTCTGTCTACCACTGTAAATCATTTAATCATTCTTGGTTGGCCATAAGGATCTTACCTTATTTATCTTGTAGCTCTCAAACTGCCTGACTCAGAGACTTCCACACAATATTCTCTGAAATACTTACTGAATTGAGTAGCAAGTATACTTCGCCAGAAGGGGTTTTCCCTATGACTTCACCTACAATAAATGTACCAGAAACACTTGCATGGTTTTTTACTAGACTAGGGCTGGTGTTCCATACTACTAAACCCAATATAATCAGTGGCTGAAACTTTTTTCTTTACAGTGGGTATAGATAAACTGTCACTCACAGCATTGGAAGGTAGACCTGCAAGCTTTTGGTATTGCAAGATAAAGCTGCTTGATAATTGCCATCTTGTTTGGAAATGGCAAATGGTGGCTTTCAGGATGATTAGCAAGGTAGAATCTCATTAACCTGCTCTTGAAATCAGTCTTACAAGATGTAAGATGGAATTTCTGTGGTAAACCACTACTCTGTCCCTAACCCTCCTTCACTTACCACTGAGTCTTAACTGGCATCATTTCCAAAGAGACTCTGAAGGGTTAGCAAATAAAGATAAGGAAAATGACTATTTTTAAAGAATACGTATTTCTAGAAAAAAGGGAGAAAAGTGTATGAGTATTGTTGGATACAGTTAATATTTTATTGAGGTGCTTTGTATACATTGGTACAAGCCCTTCAACTTCAGCCTGTTTTCACTATAGAAAGAATTACTTTTTTTAAAAAAAAAAGCTCTTTTGCTTGTTTTCACTTTTTATACTTGACAGCCTTTGTTTCCAAAATTATTCTAATAAATATTCATACATATTGTGTCTATTTGTCTGTATCCTTCTTATATCAGTGAGGAAGACTTGGCATTAAACATATCAAAACTAGTTAGTAGCAATGAATGATTTATACAAAAAAAACCCTCAATATTGCCCTGTTATTAATAAATAGAACTCTTTGGGTGGAAGAGTTGGCAGCATAGGAATATCACTTGGCTCAGAAATCCAGGTTCTCATCTGATACCAAAGAGCCACCACATTGAAGCACCTAAAACCATCCAGGCAAAATAAAAGGCTAATAAATCACTTCGAGAATCATGGCAAAGGGCAAGTATTGAAAACTCATAGCTGTTTCAGCAACTGCCATTTATTTGACTAATAGGGAATTAATTATGTCCAAAAGAAAAATGGAAAAATAGTTTCAGTCAGGTAAAGACATGCATATAGGTTTTTAAAAATTGAAAAAAAGAAATACTACAATTAGCTCAATGTCACCTGAGTTGTCATGTAGTTGAAAAGAAATCAACACCATTTCTCCCTTACAAGTGAATCAAACTCACTGTTCAGGAAAACCCAGCGAAGTAAACATTCAACTTATTTACTGACTCTATTAGTATAAAAAAACCACATGAATTTGTAGGAAAAGGCAAATGTTATAGAAGTTGTATGTTAAAGCCTTTAAACTGTATTATGTAAACTTCATAGGGTGGAGACCACTTATTATACATTTCTTTCATTATTCATAACACTTAAAACAGTTCCAGTGAATATAGGAGGGGATCAATGTTTATTTACTAACAGAATGGCATAGTTCTAAATCAAACTGGTTAAACCCAGACAGTCCTAAACTAAACAGCAAGTTATTCACATTTTACACTTAAGTATTCTGAAGAACTTCATTATGTCATAATCTTAAATTTTATCCCCTGAAATTCAACTGTGGTATTTGTGTAAGTTCTTGATGAACAATAGGTAGATTTTATAGGGGATTGGCTTTTGAATTATTTATTATATCAGTCTAATACATGCTTACCACTTATCATTCAGAGCATCATGGCAAGCTAAAGAGACACAATGATCTTGAAGATGCACATTTCAAAGCAGCTTCCTTTTTTAATTCAATGGTATTTTATTCTTAACTTTAACTGTTTTGCCTTGTTTCTGACTCAGATAACTTTGTGTGCATCCATTTTCATCAACTGTTGCTTTTAGAACACTTCTAGATTTACAAATTATACGAAGATAGCACCAAGCACTTCTATATACTTCAAACCCATTTTTTCCTATTAACATTCTACATTACAATGGTCACAGTTAACAAGTGATAGCATGGTATATATTTCTTCATCCCTTTAATTCTAACCTATCAGTGTCTTTATACATAAAATAATTTTTGTAGATCATATATATTTGGATATTGTTTTTTAAATCCATCTCGACAGTCTCTTTCATTCTTATTTATTTATTTATAAAGTTAATTTATTGTTGTTATATTACAGTTGTCCCCCTCTTTCCCCCATTGCTCTCTTCCCCTACCCCTACCTACCCCATAACCTCTCCCAAAATCAATCCCCACCTTGTCCATGGGTCATGTATACTAGTTCCTTCACTAAATTCTTCCCCTTCTTCCTCCTTCCTTCTCCTCCCTTCTCTGTTCTGGTCACTGTCAGTCTGTTCCTTGTTTTCATGTCTCTCGTTGTATTTTGCTCATTTGTTTGTTTTGTTTATTAGTTTCCTGTATTAGGTGAGATCATATGGTATTTGTCTTTCACCACCTGGCTTATTTCACTAAGCAGCATACTCTCCAGTTTTATCCATGCTGTTGCAAAAGATAGGAGTTCCTGCTTTCTTTCTGTTGCATAGTATTCCACTGTGTAAATGTACCAAGTTTTTTATCCATTCATCCACTGATGGGTATTTAGGCTGTTTCTAGTACTTGGCTATTGTAACTAGCACTGCTATGAACATAGGGGTGCATGGTTCTTCTGAATTGGTGTTTCAGAGTTCTTCAGGTATAATCCTAGCGATGGAATTGCTGGGTCAAAAGACAGTTCCAAAGCCCTGGCTGGTGGCACAGTGGATAAGGCACCAGCCTGTGAACCCAAAGGTCGCTGGTTTGATTCCCTAGCCAGGGCACATAATCAGGTTGCAAGCCAGGTCTCCAGCCAGATCTGTAGCTGGAAGCAGGTGAAAGGCAACCATACATTAATGTTTCTCTCCCTCTCTGCCCCTCTCCCTTCCCCACTCTCTGAAAATAATAAATAAAATCTTTTAAAAAAGGCAGCCCCATTTTTAGTTTTTTGAGGAAATTCCATACTGTTTTCCATAGTGGCTGCACCAGTCTGCATTCCCACCAATAGTGCACTAGAGTTCCCTTTTGTCCACATCCTGGCTAGCACTTATTGTTTGTTGATTTGTTATTGATGACCATTCTGACAGGTGTGAGGTTGTATCTCATTGTAGTTTTAATTTGCATGTCTCTGATGGCTAGTGATGAACATTCTTTCATATGCCTATGGTCCCTTTGTACGTCCTTCTTGGAGAAGTACCTGTTTAGGCCCTTAGCCCATTTTTTAAATGGGTTGTCTGTCTTTCTGGTGTTGAGTCATGTAAGTTCTTTACACATGTATTTTAGAGATCAAACCAATGATGTATTTCATATCTAGAACAAATACTTCCGATATTTATATGGAGAAAAAAAAAAAACCAAATAGCCATAGCAATCTTGAGAAAGAAGAAGAAAGTAGGAGGAATCACAATACCAGATATCAAACTATATTACAAAGCCACTGTAATCAAAACAGTCTGGTACTAGCATAACGCTAGATGTAGAGGTCAATGGAACAGAATAGAGATCCCAGAAATAAACTCAGGTCTCTATGGTCAACTAATGTTTGACAAAGGAGGAAGAAACAAAATGGGATGAAAATAGCCTCTTCAACAAATGGCAATGGAAGAACTGGACAGGGATATGCAAAAAAAATTAAGCTAGACCAACTTATACCATACACCAGAATAAACTCAAGATGAATAAAAGACTTAAATGTAAGCCATGTCACCATAAATGTCCTAGAGGAAAACATAAGCAGTAAAATTTAAGATATCCCATGAAGCAATATTTTCACTGATAGTTCTCCAAGGGCAAAGGAAATAAAAGAACAAATAAACATAGAGGCCCTGGTTGGTGTGGCTCGGTGGATTGGCGCTGGCCTGTGAACCCAAAGGCAGCTGGTTCGATTTCCCAGTCAGGGCACATGACCAGGTTGCAAGCCAGGTCTCCAGCCAGGCCCATGGCTGGAGGCAGGTGAAAGGCAACCATACATTGATGCTTCTCTCCCTCTCTTCCTCCCTCCCTGTCCCTCTCTCTGAAAATAATGTATAAAATCTTTTTTAAATAAATAGACAAATGGGACTACATTAAACTAAAAGGTTTCTGCTCAGCTAAAGAAAGCATCAGCAAAATGAAAAGGGATACATCCATATGGGACAATATATTTGACAATGATACCTCAGTCTCTTTTTATTTAGTGCTTTGTAATTTGTTTATATTTTGACGATAGCCATTCTGACAGGTGTGAGGTGATATCTCACTGTGGTTTTAATTTGCACCTCTGATGATTAGCAACTTAACTTTTGTCAGTGGCTGTCTTCTGCAGATGAAATTGCATACTTAAGTATTAAAAATGTGTGTGCTTTTTTTTCTTGACCATACATCAACTTTCACTTATTTACATTTTTATTTCCAGAATAAAAAGGCCACAAAACCATTTTGATCTCATGCTGTATGTTATGCAGCTTTGGTGCTTCCATTTTATTCTGCTGAAAATGCCTGGCTTGGTATCTTAAATATACAAATAAACATAAATTATTTCAAATAGCCTTTTTAAATATATGCATAGATGGTTTCTTTATGTTACATTTTTATTTTTATTGTGAAATGCATTCAACAGTGCATAAAACACACATGTGCAATTTATAAAATGATTCTAAAATCATTACACCTGTAGCTACCTAATTAAGAAATAAAACACTGCTAGTTAAAAGCCTCCAATATAATACTGAATGGTAACAGAAATAAGGAGCATACTTTCTTTGTTTCTAACCTTATCAGGATAGACTCTAAAATTTCTCCATTTAATAAAGTAATTAAATATGGATCTGAAGTCAGTATGACTAGTATGTTTAAAATAGAGATGAAGACACAGAAGGAAGGCCATGGGAAGACATTGGAAGACAGACATCTACAACCTAAAAAGAGGTCTCAGAAAAAATCAAATGTGCCAGTAGCACCTTGACTTGTGCTCCAAACCTGGAGAAAATAAACTTCTCTTGGGTAAATGACTCAGTCTATAATATTTAGTCTGGCAGCGCTAGCTAACTAATGCAACACATGACAGTATTTATATCAGTGCTTATAAATAAAGGCAGAAAAGTCACTATGGTGTGTGTGATGCAAATGGTAAATTGAGATGTGTACAGTTTTAGTGAGAAGTTAATTTGCCTGTGTCATGTGATGAGCTGAGTTGCTCATTGTTGATCCATTGAGCATTCTTTCTCAATTCTTCACAGAAGTATTTTTCAACAGATTGTTTTTAGGCAAAAAAGATAAATAATGGTAGTATCCATTCTTTTATATAACTCTGTAAATAAAATGAGTCCCAAATAATCCATTTTTTTTCTATTATCAAAACTCTTAAACTGGTGAATGCTTTATTATTTACATTTGTTTTGTCTTGCTCCATTATATATACACTGCACTCCTGAAATTATGGATTGAAGGTTCAGCCTTGAAAAATTATTAGCTAAAAAAGATAAACTTTGAATGACTTTTTATCCTTAATATGAGAAATTTATATACCTTTCTTAGTTTCATCCTTTGTCATGGTATCTTTTTCTTTTATTAATTAAGAAAAGATTAGCAAATCCACCTTCAGTTTAAAAATTCAGCAATTTCTCCCAACTGAGAAAATGTATATGAGCAGCAAAATATATTTTTTTAAAAGTCATATGTAAGTCTTTTAAATTGATGATTTTTACCCCTCTGTTGGACATACAAAAGCCACCTTTGAGGCAAACTGTCTTGCTACTCCACATTCAGGAAGCTTAGCGGCCATATGAGCCGTTATTTGGGAGTTTTATTCTTGTAGATCTGGTGCCAACTTTCCCCATATCTGCAGATATCTTGCATTCACGTACATCAGCTGCATTATAAGTTAACCTCATTTTCAGATGTTACTAGTATAAATGTAGCAAATGAAGGCAAGTGACCAAATCACTAATGTCTGTATTTTCATCCAGCCAAATGGCAAAGAATCAAATTCACTTTGTCTCTCAGCTGCTTGTTCAAATTCAGCCTTATCTACACACAATGCTTCCTCAAACTTTCTCTTTTTATATGAGGTCCACCTAGTAAAGTAACCCTGAAATTGAGCTTAAGGAAAAAATCAGTCTCTTTTATTCTATTGTTCAATTGTGCATTTCATGGTACTACTTATCGGGATTTCTTTTATTTTGTTTTTTATATTTTTATTTTTTAATTTCTTTTTTTTCTTTTACTGTTGTTCTATTACAGCTGCCCCAATTTTCCCCCATTGCTCTCCACAGCCCCACAAGATTTCTTTTCTTTCAGTTCCCCAAAATAGAAATTTTACTAATGAACAAATTATTAATTCATGGACATTCTCAATTTTCACCCTTTCTTAAGGAGTCAAACATTTTAAATATGTTCAGTCACCTTTTGGGCACTTATTTGTTCTGAAGAAATGGCTAATGGGGAGGGAACACTGAGGAAGCCAAAGAATTCAGCATCAGCATATCTAAGAGGGAACTAAAATGGAACCAAGGGTGTGTGCATTTAGAGAAGTTCCAAGAATTGGGGGAGGGAGGAGTCTGGAAGAGCTGAGCTTGGAAAAAGAGGATTGTGGAGAAGAAACATAGTCTAGGTGAAGAATATAGAGGGGAGAGTGATAAAAAGATTTTAAAAGATCCATGCTTTACTTTAAAACAGACTGTCCTCTTACATGGTCTTTTGAGAGACTGATTCAATTATTAAATCTTTTCAATTACTTTTAACTGCCAGAACCAGACAACGTGGTCTAGAATTGGATTGATTTATATCAAATTGATTTAAAAATGTCGCTTCAGAAGGGATCACTTCATGCAAATTTTCCTCAAGGCCTTTTTGCACAACAATCACAACAAAGGAGAATAGAAAATGTCAAAGAACAAACTTCCCAAGGATATGATTTGACGATGGCCTGAATCTTCACCAGGTGGTTTCCCTGTGACTACACACCAACTCCACCAAACTCCTTACCCTTCTATTCAGTGGTTTCACAGGTTTCACAGGTTCCACAGGTTGTTGTTGTTGTCGTTGTTGTTTTTAAAGCCTTCTCAGAGAACTGTAGGAAGAGCTCATCACAAGGAGGCCCTCCATAAAGACTTCTTAACTGAATCATCTAATTTAAATTTATATTCGCCTGCCTTTTGCTATCATGCTCCCCCTATTTCATGTAGTTTTTTGGTAAAATTATTCATGAATATTTCCTTCTATCACCACCCTAGTAGAAGGTAAGAACGTAAGTGGGCTACCCACACCTGCAGGATAAATTAGACATGGAGCAGTGTAAGCAGAGAAATTTCTCCCCTCTTCTCTCATAGTGACAAGTTGTTTCTCAGAAGCCTGCCCAAAACTAATTGTGACTCGCAAAGCTTCAGGAGACATTTTGCCCAGCCCCATTCCAGTTTCACCATGCTCTGAAGGAAGGGCAGGATTTCAGCCTCGCTCATTCATAGACAGGCCACTCCGCGCCATGTGGTCAGGAGCTGCGGTGCTATTAGGCCAACTGGCTCAGTTGCCTGGAACCACTCCCGGGAAGTGGGTATGAAAGGACGCACCTCAAACCACACTGGCACGGAAAGCGAAGGCTGTCTGGGCCTACGTGCCTGAGTGGTTTGTCTGGATACCGTGTTCGAGTTAGGAGTGGGAAGATAAAGCTTCACTCTGTGGTTGTGCCTATATTTATCTTCCCCTTGTTAACCCAATCTTGAAATACCTTGAACCCACTACATTCTCCACTTGTTTGCTTGGTAACTTTGCTTTCTGATGCTATTTCTTTCACAGATGGGAAATGATAGAGTACTTCAGGTAAGTGTACTATTTTGAAAAGGAATTAAAACACTTCAGTAGATTGGACCCACTATGAGGTCAGAGGGCTAGCCATTGAGCAGACTGGTTTTTCCCTAGGTGTGCTTCACCGGTGTTAATCAGTCTTAACACATGAGAAAGAATGTTCTTATTGCTGCCCCTGCTTTATGCTGATAAAGTGAGTATACCTTCACTTCTATATTATCCTTTCTCACAACAATTACCCACAGCTATCATATATTGTGCTAAATATTATGTATAAAAGGTAAGAAGATTACTGCTGCCTCTATGATCTACCAGAAGCAAAAATAAGTTAGCCACAATGAAAAAGTATAGAAAAAGGCATATGGAAGATGCCAGGCTTAATTCTAGTGGAAAAAAAAAAAAAAAAAGGCACCACCAAGAAATTGGCATTAAGAAAAGACTTAAAAATTAATAGATGGAGAAGGCAGGGAAGGACTTTCTAAACTAGTGGAACTATAGCATCTAAAATCTGTAAATATGACTGCTAAATCAATTGAATTAACTGCTTTTCAAAATCTTAATTTTGTCATCATTATTATTTTCTCATTTGAAATGTCAGCCTCTGATAGAGGAATATCTCCAACTTGAAGTTTGGTGGAGTTTTTTCCACTTTTCCTTTTATTTCTCTTCATTTTTAATTTTATGTGTTTTTATAGTATGTTCATCAGTATCCAAACTTTCATCACTATTTTGTCTTCTTGATGGAGTGCATTTTTTAATGAATATAAACTAAACCATTCATCTTTGTCTGGTCTAGTGTTTTGGACTTAATTTTCCACTTTGTCTAATTTCTTGAATTACTTTCATTAAATAAATTAGTTGAATCTGTAATCATTGGACTCCAGCCTTCTCCCTGGGCCTTGAGAAGGAATAAGGCAATGAGGGATGAGCTCAGTCTCTGATATGGTGGTCCAGGCACACATGGGCTTGGTGTACAGGAACTAGAGAAATACTAAAGAGGGGAGATCTATGAAAGTTCTGATTCCTAGACACACCCCAGAGCCAATACAGTTAGTGTAAGAATTATTTCTTTTCTGATACTTATTCGAAATCCAAATTCACTCCACTACTTTTTCAAAAGTATGAGATATGAGATCCTATAGAGTTGAGCTATTGCCCAAGATAAACCATGAACACTTCCAAGATGCCCAGTAAGCTACAATTCTCCAAAGGAAAGAACGTTCCTTTCATGAAACTATTCTGTCATTGGACCAGATGTGGGAAAATGTGAGAGAAGGTAGTTTATAGTTTTTCTTCATTCATAAATGAGTGAGCCTCTTTAATTTAGGCAGGATCAGTGGGCTAAGAATAATTGCTGTTTTAGTCAGCTAGGCTAGAAGCCCCTCTTCATTTATCCTGCCTAAGAGGACAGCTAAGAGAGAAATAAGATACCAGCAAAGTGAGCCAGTGAGGAGTGGGCAACTGAGACCCAAGAGCTGCAGTCCAAAGAGCCCAGTATAAGTGACCTAGGTCCTCACTGAATGCGTAAAGAGAGGCAGCATTAGACATCTGCCAGACCCTGAGAGGACAAAACATTTCTAGGAGACTAGTAGACATAAACCTTCTGATACTCTGCCTTTTTCCTTACCTGAACTCCTACCCTAGAGGGCTTAGGTAATGAGTAGCTGGAAGGCAGAAATGGGTGGAAGAGATTAAGCTAGAAAGAACTGTATAACCAGGAGCTATACTTGAAGGCTTGTATCCTGAGCTAAGGAGTCTTATCCTCCCTGGACTTGCTATCAGTGACATCTGGATTTAGGGCTGATCAGACTTTGGGAGTAAGTGTATTTTGCATGTGAAAAGGATTGTATTCAGATAGAAGACTGTGGCAAATTTTATTTTCCAAAATATATGCAATAAAATTTGCCTTCCTACTAACACCTCTTACTTGCCCTGTCCAGTCAGCACGCTCTTCTGTAATGTGACCTAGTCACTCCCCATCAGTTTCCCTCTGCTTGAGTCTGGTTTGACCTTAGTGACTTAATTGACAAACAGAAGGTTGTGGAAGTGACATTATACACTTTCAAGGCTAGGTCATAAGAAGTCTTACAGCTTCCTCTTAGGTTTCTAAGAATGTTCAAACTTGTGAAACCCTTTCTACAAATCCAACCACCATGCTGAAGAAAACCCAGGCTATGAAGAAGCACTGATGGTTGCAATTAACAGCTCCATCATAGCTGCTGCCAGCTAATGGCCAGCAATGTGAGTGAGCCCTCTTGAACACTCAATCTAACTGATCCTTCAGATATGGCTGCAACTGCATGAGCAGCCCCAAGTAAGAACCACCTAGCTCAATGTGAGAGATAATAAGCCTAGCTAGCATTCTTAGCCCTACCACTCACTGGTTGTAGCCCCATAGATGCTGAAACAATGAGCCTTTTTTCTTCCTTTTCTGAATATAACAAATGCAAAAAATAAAAACACTTGCTCTTTTTTCTATCTCTTTCCTCCTACCTTCTTTTCTTAGAAACTTGATTTCTGGCACTCAAGGATTATTTTCATCATCTGTGGTTTCTGTTTACCTTACAAGTCTTGATCTTCTAAGAAGTCATTGAAGAAAGATCTGTTTTATAAATTTTTTCATCATATAGCTTTGCAAAACTCAAGAATTGAACCCCATGAACTCACCTCCTTCTCAGGGGTACAAGTATGAAAGGAGAGCAGCTAGTTGTAATACAAGTGAGTTTATCCTTACATGTCATATCCTCACTATAGGGAACTTGCACAATCACTACCATATAGAAAAAAACAAACAAACTCAGACCATTTTATATATAAGCAACTATTGGATATCATCATGGCTTTTAGCTTTAAAAAAAACTGTGAAGAGTGGGGTGGAGGTGAAAACTTTTTATTCAGCAAATATTTATAAAGGGTGTTTTTCATTCTGCATTAGGTTTCTATTCAACCCACAATCAATCATGGGTATTTGCTATGGATTCAGTCCACTCACATAATTTTTGTTGACATGTTATCATCAATAGCACAATACCTACATTGATAAGAAAGGATGCCTTCCTGGCAAAAGTGGAACGTACTGATAATTTGAATATTTTCTTCACTTCTTAAAAAAAATCTCTTAAACTATTCTGTTTCATTTTGTCAGTTAAACGATGGGAAGTTGTATATAATTTTCTAAATGTAAGATGAGGTTTAGATAACAGATGAAAAAATTTAAAGAAAAAAACTGACTTAGGGAATATCACCAGAGACTCAGCTATAATGTCAGAATGAGTATTCTCATGAGGAAATATAGAAAAACTGAAGAAAATGCCCTGATGACATATGTAAAAACTTGCTACCTCAAAGTTTCAGAATATAGTCTATAGTAGAAGTTACTTAAGTTGAAATACTGGTTTCTAATCCAGTTCATAATATCTATTATTTTTAATAAACTAACCAAAAATAAAAAATCAACCACAAATAATATGCCTATGCATATAAAATGAGCTAATCATTTGTGTATTTAATTTGATATAGAATACTATAGTAGCTTCCTCACTGTTCTTATCTTATTTGAAAACCTCTTCTTCATTTTAATAACTCTCAGAAATTGAGTGATTTTGAAAGCTCCTTTGAAGAAATTTTTAGACAGCAGTGGAAGGCCTATGAATTTTACAACTAAAGCTATCTGGTTGGGTGAATTTAGTGTGAGCTTGGGTAAATCCCAGAGCCCTTTGAAACTTAATTTCCTTATTTTGAAAGACATAGCATGCTTCAAGTTGTGAATCCCTAACCCCTCACCTGGCTAGATTAGGTGTCACTCTACCTTTCTTCAGCACTCTTGTCACCTATTTATTATCTAGTATTGCAGTTGTTTGGTTAGTTGTCACCTCACGTGTTCCTTAAGGGCAGGGGCTATATTTTATTTGCCATTGTGTACCCAGTGCCTTTCCACACTACCTGGGCCAAACAAGGCTCTCAGCTAATGTTTGATGAATGAATGAATGAATGAATGAATGAGAGAGACAGTCAAGCATGGCTCACTTCTCTAAATTTGTATACTGTGCATTAGACAGAACAGGCATTATGGAAAACTTCCCTCATCAGAAGTTATATTGGACAATACTGCACTAAGTTTGTAATGTTAAAAAATAACCATAGTTGGCTAAAAAAAAAAAAAAAAAAAAAAAAAAAAAAAAAGACTTTTTACAGAAACAGTGCAAGAATTACATGTTCTATTTATTTAAATATGTGACAATTATCTTCTGGAATAATTGCATACCTATCTTAATATGACTTACTTAAATACAATTGCACAATATGCAAATCCTACCTGCTCACCATAAGTAACAATAAACCATCTTTATAGTGAGTGTTGAAGAATTTTAGCTTTATGAAGGATAATGTGATTAGGCCAAGATGATGAATGTGCTTGTGAATAATTTCAAATCAGGGAGGGGGTGGGCCTAAAGCTTTAATCTGTCCTTCCTTTTTTTAAAGAATCTATGATTTTATGAATTAAATGGTTTAATGACAATCCTGAGGGAGACTGTGTGATATTGGGCTATGTGAGAGGTGCACAGTCAGGGGAAAAGACACCAAAAAATAATTGTCTAGGAGAGGAGACAGATATTGAACTTGATAGTCAGATGTCTTGATAATGTTGATTCTTTTTAATCCATAAGAAAATTCTCTCCCATAGATGAAAAAAATGTGGATTCATTTGAAACTCATCTGTCATCAGAATCTTTTTCAGATTCTGAAGACAATACTTGCAGAAGAGGGCTCCTCTGCCCTTTGTCAGCACCTGTAGCGTCACACAAGTCCTGCCCTGGTTGAAATTTAGAGAACAATAGTTATTCAGCATAAACACTTCATTTTTTTATCTTCTAAGACTTGAAATATCAGTAAAAAAAATTGTTTGTATCAGCAAATAAAACATTCTTCTAATTTATTTTGCCATTCCAAGCAGTATCTTTCCTCTTCTGACAACCAACTTGTCCACTAGTTTTGTTGCCCTGCTTCAGCATTTAAAATACACTTTTAGAGTTTATTTTTAATGTGTCTTGTATAAATGTTATTACACTACATTATGAAGAAGATGCTTCATTTAAAAGGTCATACACTGAGTTGCTTGCCTGGTCGCTCCACCTGATCAATAGCAACTATTAACTTTTAACAAGAACACATTCCTCCCTCCTTTCCCCAATAATGGTGTCATGGGCTGAGTTGTAATCCCCCCACCAAATTCATATGTTGAAGTTCTAACCTTCAGTACCTCAGAATATAACTATATTTGAAGATAGGCCTTTAAAAGTAATTAAGGTAAAATCTAGTCATGACTGGTGGTCTTATAAAATAAAAAAAAAAGAGAGATCAGGGAACACAAACACATTCAGAGAAGTGACCATGGGAAGACAGAGGGAGGAGACAGACTTTGACAAGACAAAGAGAGAAACGTCTGGAGAAACAGCCTCTCCAACTCCATCACAGACTTCCAGCCTTCAAAACTGTAAGAGTAATGTCTGTTTTGTAAGCCACCCAGTTGGTGATATTTTGTTACAGCAGCCTATATAGAGCAAACCTATAAAGGTGTCAATAAATAGAAACATATTTCTGACTGCAGAATTGAGACCTAAAATGGAACTAAATATGTGTGCCCAAATTTAAAACTCAAGTTCAAAACCAGGAAGCAAACAGATAAGGAGAGTAAATGACCTGATCAATATTTTCTCTTCCCTTGCATGTACTTACTGTCCTTTCCTTATGACAATGAGAAATCTCTAAATATAAGAAAAATTTGTCTGACAGAAGCAGGAATAAATAAGACCAAATGAAGAAAGTCTGATTTTAATTACTAAGACAAAAGCTAATTTTTAAGGTGACTAGAGCAGCAGTAGAAAAACTAAAGTTTGAATAATTTCCTACTTCATTGTTGTTATTTCTAACACTGAATAATGAAGTTTGTTTCTTTAAACCCAAAGTAAATGATATGCCAGCATAGAGGAAAGAACTGAAAGTTAAATATGTGACTAGATTCTGCTATTTACACCACATGAATATAAAGATCAGGAACATTTTATTTTAGCAATACTTTCTGGAAAGAAAGAATGCATTTGTGTGTGAAGTTATTATTTGGATATGAGATTGGCTGCAATTTATTAATTATCTGGGCCTTAGATACATACTAAAATGAAATAATATTTTGAGGCTTCATTTTCCAAACCAATTCACCACCCTGAATGCAAAGAGTTTGTTTATCTTCAAAATAAACTCATTCAGCCCAAATACCTATTAACTAAATATTTGGCTTATTGAAATATGATTCAGATGAGGATAATAATGCAATAATATACATTACTAATAGATGTAATAATGACTAACAAACTGCCATGATAATTTCGTATATCACAGCTCTTGATTCATCATTTTTGTGATGAAGAAACTAAGACCTTGAGAGGATACATAACCTCTTGTCTCACAGACAAGAGAGTGAACTGATATCTTCTGAGGTAGAATCAAAGGATGTTTTGATGTCTAAAGATAGTGTAGAAATTTAAAGCCATCCTGAGAGATAATTTACCAATAAGAAATGACTAAAGGAAGGTCAACCGAAGTTTTTTAGCTTCAGTTTAGCTTCAATATTTAGTAGAATAAAACAGCATGTTTTTAGCAACAATTTCAGGAGAGAGAGAAGGGAGAAGAGAAGAGAGGAGAGAAGAGGAGAGGAGGGGAGGAGAGGGGAAGGGAGAGGAAGGGAGGGGAGGGGAGGGGAGGGGAGGGGAGAGAGACAGTACTGGAAACTGACCAGACAGGCAGGAAGGGTTTAGGTGGGAGGAGAACAGTGAGGAAGCATGTCAAAGAATAGAAAATTAAGAAACAAAACTTTTTCATACAGAAAGTTTTTGTGAGTTTGAAGTGTTGGAAGTGAAAGAGATTCACAGGAGGACAGAAGAATATATAGACCACATTAGATGAAGGGAACACTGCAGAAATAAACCCACACTGCTTCAATATCTCCCAACTCTCAGTCTTCAAGTTACTGCAATTGGGAGACTTTTGTTATTGCAGAGATCCTCCATTCCGCAAGAACCTCAGGGTCTATCTGAGCCTGCATAAATAAAATGTACATATTATCAATAAGTATGTGGCAGCCCTGAGAATGCCCTCACAGCCCTCTTGCTCCAAGGAGTGTAATAAACCAAACACGCCCTGGCTGGTAGCACAGTGGATAAGGTGCCGGCCTGTGAATCCAAAGGTTGCTGGTTTGATTCCCAGCCAGGGCACATAACCAGGTTGCAAGCCAGGTCTCCAGCCAGGTCCATAGCTGGAGGCAGGTGAAAGGCAACCATACATTGATGTTTCTCTCCCTCTTTGCTTCTCTCTCTTCCTCTCTTTCTGGAAATAATAAAAAAAATCTTTAATATAAATAAATAAATAAACCAAACACTTTGCTAGACTTGGAAATTCATCAGTGCATGGGGCTGAGACTGAGGCTCCTATGGGCTCCTAACCCCAGGGCTGTGTGCAGTAGGCCAGGCAGACCCATCCTGGGCCACCCAGCCTCCTCAGTGGGCCGACTTCAGTTCCAGGACCCATCAATAGCAAGACTGCCTTTGAGGACAGGCCGGCCATCCCGCTCTCCCTCTCTCCTTCACTCCTGATCAGACTGGCATTTGAGATCACAATTCCCCCAGGCTCCCCACCCTTTTCCTATTCCCCTTCCTCAGGCCCTTCTCATAACAAAAATCCTCTGTGTTTAATTCATTTTAGCAGCTACAGCTCAAAGAACTCAAACAAAACAAAGCATTTTACTATTTTTCAAATGTAAAAGGATGCTGATATAATAAACACAAACACATGGAAGTATTACTAAATTCATAAGCAGTTTTATTATGTACTTATATTTACATCTCATATGTCTGCACATTTATTCAAACATTCCTGCTGTCACCCCTCCAGACTTCCACCAGCTTTCACCAAGGTTAGATCCTCTAAAGGATCTCCCTACATGTGTTCTTACTTTCTTGCCATCCATTCTCTACAAGATTACCAGAGATGCTTTCTAAATGCAAATTTGTAACAAGCAAAATCTTTCTGAATAAGTGAATGAGTTGGACTTGATAGGATAAAATTGTTATGTCATGCTACTCTTTGCCCCATGGGCCTTTGGACCTGGATATCTGCAACTACTCTCTCTATATCCAAGTGAAACTTCTTTCCCAACCCAGGATGGCTTGTTTCCCTCCTGAAGCTTCTCTGCAGGAAGGCCTGCTTCCCGCTCCGGGCCTTTGCATGGAGCTGCCCACATCAAGCTTGTACTCGTCTTTAAGTCTCATAACTGTCATTTCTACAGGGCAATGCCCCTCCAGTGTTTTATCCTAACCCTTAAACAATGGTAAATATGGCACTATTTTTGAGAGTAATTTTTAAATCTTTTTCTCCCCAAAGACTATAATCTTCATGAAAGAAGAGATTATGTTTATTCTGTTGGTGGCCCAAAGCCTGGCTCCTTTATAGTCACTCAATACATTTTGTTGATAAATGAATATGAAAAACTTTTCTTAATGGATATTGGAAAGTATGACAACTATAATGGAAATGGGAAGGGTCTCTTTTTTTTCCTCTCTTTTACCTCCCCCATACCCTCTTCCCTCTTCTAATTACCATATTATTGTCTATGTCTGAGGGATTTTTTGCTTAATCCCTTCACCTTTTTTTTCATCAAGTGTCCCCAAATCCCCCCATGTGACAGCTGTCAGTCTGTTTTCTATATCTATGAGTCTGTTTCTATTTTGTTTGTTTATATTGTTCATCAGATTTTACATATAAGTGAAATCATATGGTATTTGCCTTCCCCTGACTGGCTTATTTCAATTAGCATAATACTCTCCAGGTCCATCCATGCTGTCGGAAAAAGTAATTTCATTCTTTTTAATGACCAAGTAATAGTATTTCATTGTATAAATATACCATAGCTTTTAAATACACTCATCTACTGATAAGGCACTTGGCATGCTTCCAAATCTTGGCTATTGTAAATAGCACTGCATATATTCTTTCAAGTAATTCTTTTGAGAGTCTTCTGATACATTCCTAGAAATAGAATTGATGGGTCATAAGGCAATTCCATTTTTTATTATTTAAAAAATCTCCATACTGTTTTTCACAGTGGCTGTACCAATCTACATTCCCACTAACATTGCATAAGGATTCCCTCTTCTCCACATCCTCACCAGCACTTGTTTGTTGATTTATGATGATAGCCATTCTGACAGATGTAAGGTGATATCTCACTGTGTTTTTAAGTTGCATTTCTCTTTTGATTAGTGACATTCAGTGTGTTTTCATATGTCTATTGGCCATATGTAGGTCCTCGTTGGGAAAGTACCTATCATATATCCTTTGTTCATTTTTTAATTTAACTGTTTGGTTTTAGGGGCTGAGTTTTATAAGTTCTCCATAAATGTTGGATATTAACCCTTTATTAGACATTTGAGAATATATTCCCTCACTCAGCAGCTTGTCTTATGATTTTGTTGTTGGCTTCCTTTGCTGTGCAAAATGGTTTTAGTTTGATGCAGTCCCATTTGTTTATTTTATTTTTTTTTGTTTCCCTTGCCCAAGAAGATATATCAGAAAAAATATTGCTACAAGCAATGTCTGATATTTTATAACCTATGTTTTCTTCTTGGGCTTTTGTGGTTTTGAGCTTAACATTGAAGTTTTTAATTTATTTTGAGTGTATTTTTGTGCATGATGTAAGAAGGTCTAGTTTCATTTTTCTGCATATATCTGTTTAATTTTCTGAATACCATTTATTAGACTGTTTATACCCCATTGAATATTCTTGCTTCTTTTGACAAATATTAATTGCCCATAAGAGTGTGGGTTTATTTCTTGGCTCTCCCTTCTATTTCATGTATCTCTGTCTGTCTTTATTCCAGTACCATGCTGTTTTGATTACTATGTCCTGCAATATAGTTTGATACTAGGTATTGTGATTCTTCCAACTTTATTCTTCTATCTCAAGATTGCTGTGGCTATTCAAGGTCTTTCTTAGTTCCATATAAATTTTTGAAATATTTGTTCTAGTTCTGTGAAATATGTCATTGACATCATGATAGAAATGGCTTTGAATCTATAGCTTGCTTTGGGAAGTATGGACATTTTAATGATGTTAATTCTTTCTATCCAGGAACATGGTATGTGCTTGCACTTACTTTTGTCTTCTTCAATTTCTTTCTTCAATGTCTTATAACTTTCCAAGAACAGGTATTTTACATCTTGGTTAACTTTATTCCTAGGTAATTTTATGCAATTAAATGAGATTTTTTCTTAGTTTCCCTTTCTAATAGTTCATAATTGTATAAAAATGCAACTGACCACTTTTGCTGGTGGCACAGTGGATAGGGTGCCAGCCCGAGAACCCAAAGGTTGCTGCTTCACAGCAACCCAGCCAGGGCACATAACCAGATTGCAAGCCAGGCCTCCAGCCAGGTCCGTGGCTGGAGGCAGATGAAAGGCAACCACACATTGATGTTTCTCTCCCTTTCTCCCTCTTTCCCTTCCTCTCTCTCTGGAAATAATAAATAAAATCTTTTTTAAAAATGCAACTTATTTCTGAATATTTATTTTGTTTCCTGATACTTTACTGAATTAATTTATCAGTCCTAGTAGTTTTTGCGGAATCTTCAGGGTTCTCTGTATACAGTATCATGTCATCTGCAAATAGTGATAGTTTTACTATGGGCACATTTTATTTCTTCTGTTGTCTGATTGCTGTGGTTAGGACTTTTAATACCATGTTGAATAAAAGTGGTGAAAGTGGACATAGCTGTCTTGCTCCTGATCATAAAGGAAACATTTACTTTTTGGCTGTGGGTTTGTCATATATGACCTTTATTATGATGAGGTATGGTCCCTCTATTTCTATTTTGTGGATAATTTTTATTATAAATGGGGCAGGATTTTATCAAATGCTTTCTCTGGATCTATTGATATGATAATGTGATTTTTATTTTTCATTTTTATGTGGTATATTACATTTGTTGATTTGCAGATATTGTACCAACATTGCAACCCCAGAATAAATCTATTTGATCATGTTGTATGATCTTTTTAATGTACTGTTGGATTTAGTTTGCTAATATTTTGTTGAGGATTTTAGCATCCATATTCCTCAGGAATATAATTTATTGACTTTTAGTGTTTTAGTTTGGTTTGTTTGGCTTTTGAATTAGGACAATGCTGACCTTGTAAAATGAGGTAAAGGTCTTCCCTTGAAAACATTTAAAATAGTTTGAGAAAAATAGGTGCTAGTTCTTAGAATATTTACTGAAAGTCACCTGTGAAGCCAGCTAGCCCAGAATTTTGTTGGTGGTTTTATTGATTACTGCTTCAATTTCATTAGTTGAAATCTGTCTATTCAGATTTTCTGACTCTTTCTGATTCTGTTTCAAAAGTTTGTATGATTCTAGGAATTTATCCATTTCATCCAGATTGTCCAATTGTTAGTGTATACTTGTTCATAATGTTTTCTTATAATCCCTTGTATTTCTTTTGATGTCAGTTGTTACTTCTTTTGCTATTTTTTTTTCTTAAGACTTTACTTATTTATTAGAGACATGTAAAAGGAGGGAGTAAGAGAGGGAGAGAAACACTGATATACAAGAGAAACACTGATCAGCTGCCTCTCACATACCACCAGCTGGAGACCTGGCCCCCAACCTAAACTTGTGGCCTGACAGGGAATTGAACAGACGACATTTCTGTTCACAGGCTGGCACTCAATCCACTGAGCCGCACTTGCCAGGGCTTCTTTTGCTTTCTGATTTTATTTATTTGGGGACTTCAGCATTTTGTTTCTTGATCAGTATGGTTAAAGATTTGGTAATCTTATTTATCTTTTCAAATAACCAGCTTTTCATTTCATTCATCTTTTATATTGTTTTATTTTTAGACTCCAGTAACCTTATTTCTGCACTGATCTTTATTATTTCCTTCCTTTTACTTACTTTGGGTTTTGTTTGTTGTTAGGTTTTTATCTTTTCAAGTTTCTTTAAGTGGAAAGTTAGATCATTTATTTGAGATTTTTCTTGCTTCCTGAGATAGGCCTCTAATACTATGAATTTCTCTCTTCAGACTGCTTTTGCTATGTTCCAGAGATTTAGGATTGTTGTGTTCTCATTTTCATTTGTTTCAAGGTATCATTTTAATTTCTTTCTTGAGCTCATCATTAACCAACTCTTTGTTTATAGCATTATTTAGCCTCCATGTCTTTTTTTCAGTGATTTTTCTGTGATTCATTTCTAGTTTCATACCATTATGGTCAGAGAAGATGCTTAATAGCATTTCGATATTCTTAAATTTATTAAAGTTTGCTTTTTGTCCTCCATGTGGTCTATCATAGAAAAGTTTTCATGCTCACTTGAAAAGAATATATGTGCTTTGGGGTGAAATGCTCTGCTAATATCAATTAAGTCCATCTTATTTACTGTCTGAAAGGCTTATTCATTCATATCTATGGGGTATTAAAATCCTCTACTATGACTGTGTTACTGTTGCTCTCTCTATACATCAAGATTTTCTTCATATATTTAGGTGCTCCTATATCGGGTATGTAAATGTTTACAAGGGTTATATCCTCTTATTGGATTGCTCCTTTTATCATCATGCATGTCTGTCTTTCTCTTTTTCTGTAGCCTTTGTTTTAAAGTCTTTTGTCAGCTATAAGTACTATTATCCCAGCTTTCTATTCCATTTGCATAAATTATAGTTTTCCATCTATTCACTTTTATTTGGTATGTATCTTTCCTTTGAAGGTGGTTCTCTTATAGACAGCATATGAATGGATCTTCTTTTCTTATCCATTCAGCTGCCCTATGTCTTTTTATTAGAGCTTGTAAGCCATTTAGATTAAATGTGATTCTTAATAGATATGTGTTTGTTGCCATTTTATTCTTTATAACTATATTCCTCCTTATTTTCCTTCTTAAAAAAGATCTCTCAACATTCCTAATAATACTGGTTTGGTCGTACTAATTTCCTTTAGGTTTTTCTTGTCTGGGAAGATCTTTATTTCTCCAATTTAAAATGATAATTTTGCTGGGTTAAAGTGGTCTTAATTGTAGGTCCTTGCTTTTCATCAGTATTGAATATTTCATGCCATTCTCTTCTAGGTAGGTAGAAATATTTTTGTTGAGAAATTAGCTGACAGTCTTGTGGTGCTCCCTTTCTCTTGCTGGTTTTAAGATTCTCTTTGTCTTTAACCTCTGGCATTTTAATTAAGATCTGTCTTGATGTAAGCCTCTTTGGGTTTATCTTTTTTGAGAATTCTCTGAGTTTCCTACATTTGTGTGACTTTTTCCTTCACCCAATTAGGGAAGTTTTCAGTCATTATTTCCTTAATTAGCTCTCAATCTCTCAATCACTTGCTTTCTCTTTTCTTTTTCTGGTACCCCTATGATGTGTGGATGTTATACTTCATGTTGTCCCAAAGGTCCCTTAAAATATCTTTTAAGTTTTTCTTTCTTTTTTCTTTTTGCTGCTATGATTAGGTGTTTTCTAGTACCTTGTCTAGTACCTCATCTACCAAGTTGCTGATTTGAGTCTCCACTTCATCCAGCCTACCATTTTTTTTCTAGTGTATTCTTCATTTCAGGTATTGTGTTCTTCATATCTCACTGTTTCTTTATTATGGTTTCTATGTCCTTGTTTATGCTGGCTATCTCTTTTGAAATTCTAAGTTCCTGGAGCATCTTTATAATGACTTTTTGAACTCTATCTGGTAAATTGCTTTCCTCCATTTCATTTAGCTTTTTTTCTTGGAGATTTCTCCTGCTCTTTCATTTGGGGCATGTTTTTTTGTTTCCCCACTTTAACTGCCCCTTTGTTTGTTTCTATGTATTAGGTAGATCTACTGTGACTTTCAGTCTTAAAAAGGTAGCCTTAGGTAGTAGATGTCTTGTGGGACCCAGTGGCAAGTATCCTTAATCACCTGAGCTGGGGGCTCCAGGAGTGTCCCTTGGGTGGGTTATGTAAGCCCTCCTATAGTAATTAAGTCATGATTTCTATTGTTCTGTCCTTGCATGGGTTTGACCCTCAGGCTGGCTGATGATGAGAATCAACCTTAACCACAGTGTACATGCTGCTGTCAACCACACTAAGCAGAATTCACCTCAGCAGGGTCTGGTATGTGCTGAAATCTCTCTTTGTACATGCTGCTTGTAATGGTAATTAGACCCTGCTCTGAGGGCTGAAGCTGGGTGCTTGATTTATTGGTTCTAGGGACTCTTGAAAGTAACACTGGTGGGGGTTAATATCAGATGCTGCCTATGACTGGCTCTGGACAACCAGTTTGGAGCCCCAAAGTAATTCAGAGTTTGTGTTTCCCTTTTCCGGGCCTGGGTGTGTTGGAAGGGACAAGCTATAACACCAAAACCAGCTTTTACCAGCACGAGGCCTGAGGGCAGGTCAGCAAAAGTCCCAAGGAACTGAAGAGATCCTTAAAAAAAGTATTTGGGAAACCTGTTTTAGAACCTTATAATTGTGAAACTAAGGACAAACAAGGGCCTTCAAACATTTTTTACCCCAAGGATAGGCTCAAGTATATGATTTGGAGGAAGGATATGGGTAATAAAGAAAATCATAGCATGGAATAGAGGCAGATATCAGAAATGTCATAATTCTGTTTCTTAAGTACTAGTCCTTTATTTAAACAATGAACCACACCCTTAGGAATAAAACTCAAGGGAAAGGGTAGTATGTATCCCTGGAACTCTATTCAATGCTTTGTGAAGAAACAGACAACGAAGACCAAGAAATGCAAACCTGGAATGAGTATTTTCCTATAGAGTAAGTTAAGTGGTTGGAGAGAAAGCTCCTGATGGGATAGTCTTTCTTTGCCTGGGCTGAGGACCTGCAAAATGCTTCAAAAGATGTGAATCTAAATGTGATGGAAATAATTTGAATGTGATATACCCTCTGATTAAATGTGAACAACTATTGTTGTTTTTTCAAAATATTGTGCAGGCCAAGCTCCTTAGTCAAAATTTACATCATCCACATTGTTAGACCTTTCTTTGCTCCCAATCTTGCTTTACAGGTCTGCTCAACTTCTGACTGCTTGGGTTCTGACTGCTGGTCTAAATGCCACAAATGCCCCTGACTTAATGAAAAATATCTCCAAAAATAGGTTAAGTTAGCAGGTTGGCTATTGCTCAGGCATCCAATCCCAGCACCAGACCCCATAACGGGAAAGTGGACAGGGCTCCATGCTAACAAAGAGTAGCAAGTCCAAAAATATCCTGCGCCCTTGTCAAGAGTGTACAAGCACAACACACTATCTTCCTGGAAGAGTAAAATGAATGAGAACTCAGAGGACCAATGAAAATCAGAAGCTACCAAGACTATAAAGAAAGCTTAGACGTTGTGGAGCCTTGTGCCAAAATTGTTGCCCATAGGGGATGCTGAGGTCCCACCCCAGGTGTCCTGGTGACATCACAAAGCTTCAGAAAGAGCCAGTGGTTTAAATGCTTCCCTAATTCTGGGTTGGGAATACTTAATTCTAGGAAGGAAGGAAGTGCAGCAGGGGGAAGAAGGGACTTTCAGAACAGGACTAACTCTTAAGTTCTGATCTATCAGTACAACTGCCAAGGTTGGGCACTTTGACGATAGATCATCATTCTTATTATTTGCTAACACAGCTTTGGAGCCTCATATCCAGCTCAGGGCTTTCGGCCAGGGCTTGGCATGGAAGAGACAAACTAATAATAATGGAGACTGATTGCAGAGGAATATGTCAATGAGTGGAACATCCGGGAGGATTATGCTTGGAGGAGATGAACTGTGAAAAATAGGATATTAAAACTAGCAGTTGTCAGAATTCTTTTCCCCAAACCCCACATGCTCCTGTTTAGTTTTATAATAAATATCAATTACCCAGTAGGAGAGGAGAGAGTCAACATTCATCACCAGACATCTGGCTTTGGAAAGAACTTTACTGAGGAGAACACAGCCTGTGAAGCTGAATCTGTGCAGCCTTCATTCCCTGGTGGTCTTAGACAGCCTTACAGTCAGAGAAAGTAATCACTTTGCTATTTTATTTTATGGTTATATTTACAGTATTGTATAAAACTTTTTGGCTGCATAATTTCAGAACTTCCTTCTTTTATAACCAATGATCCCACCAAAATGTGAAGTGTATCTAAAATTAGCAAAGGCCACCCTAGCTGGTGTGGCTCTGTGGATTGAGCACTGGCCTGAGGAACTGGAAGGCTGCAGGTTTCATTCCTGGTCAGGGCACATGCCCGGGTTGCAGGCCAGGTCCCCAACTTGGGGCAGTGGTATGAGAGGCAACCAAGCAATGTTTCTCTCACACATGTTTCTCACCCCCTCTTTCTCCTTCCCTTCCCCTCTCTCTAAAAATAAATAAACATTTTTAAAAAATAAAATAAACTTAGCAAAGGCCAAGATATATCCCATCCCTCAAATTTTATTTGAGCTTGGACAATACCGTACCAAAAAACAATGCAGAGAAGCAGACTCCTGAGTGAAATCCCAGCTCTGTGCCTACAAAGCCACTCATCTGTGACCTGAGAGAAGCCACAGCAATTGTCTTAGTCTTAGACTGATTGTTCCTTTGAACGAAGGAGTAGAATTAGACCAATCTCCAAGGTCCCTTCCTGGTAAGCCCTGAGAGTCTGGTGCTGAACTCGGGCTGACATCTGAGACACAAATTCATGCACCTCATCTTTAGGTTTTTTATTCCTATAATGATACTTGAGTCAATAAAGGGTAGAGTGTTCTGCAAACATAGACTTCAGAGGATAATGTTAACAGAGATATTTGTGCCATCTCTGCTGAATGTTTTTGAGGAGTTTTTTATTTCTCTGGACAAGATACAAAGTATCTTCAAAAATAGTGTGGAACCCCACCTCTCCTCCACACCTAGAGGTTCCTCTGGGTAAAAAAGTACTGAAAGATGTGGGGATGCAGCTAAGGACTGTTAAAAAAGAGGATCCAAGAACTTTTCTGACTCTCTGTGTCAGCCAACTACAGACACCTGGCATACACTGCGCTCTTTCAATGAGGAAAAGTTGCACACATACAAAAACATACTCACTACCTATTTGCTGACCCATTGCAGACCATCTGGTCTCTTCTCACCAGCCATTCTTCCAATACATGAACTAAAGCAAGACAGCCCTTAAGCTTCCATTTAAACTTCAGAGGTAATATTTTCAAGCTCCTTGGAAGCTAGATTGATGATCATAGCCAGCCAATGGCTTCCTTTTTTAAATTAATGTTCATGTTGCTGTTTTATTTATTTTTAAGTGTTTTAAGTATATTTTATTAATTATGCTGTTAGTTGTCCCAATTTTTCTTTTTTTGTCCCATTTTTTCCCCTTTGCTCCCCTCCTCTCAGTACCCCCACTTCCCTCCAGCAATACCATCCCTGTTAGTTCATCCATGGATCATGCATCTAAGTTTTTGGCTTCACCCTTACCTTTTTCTATACTATTTAAAACTCTCCCCTGTCTATTTTTTTTTTTTTTTTTTACCAATTATGCTTCTTAATCCTTGCACCATTTCCCCATTTCTCCCTCTTCCCCCTCCCACTGATAATCCTCCAAATGATCTCTATATCTATTCTGGTTGTTGGCTTAGTTTGTTTTTATTTTTGTTTTTTAAGGTTCTGTTGTTGATAGATGATTTTGTTGTCATTTTACTGTTTATAGTTTTGATTTTCTTCATTTTCTTAAATAATTCCCTTTAACATTTCATATAATAAGAGCTTGGTGATGGTGAACTCCTTTAGCTTTATCTTAGCTGGGAAGCACTTTATCTGCCCTTCCATGCTGAATGATAGCTTTGCTAGAAATAGTAATCTTGGTTGTAGGTCCCAACCTTTCATCACTTTGAATACTTCTTATAAGGCCCTTCTTGCCTGCAAAGTTTCTTTTGAGAAATCAGCTGAGAGTCTTCTAGGAACACCTTATAGGTAACTTTTATTTTCTCTTGCTGCTTTTAAGATTCTCTATCTTAAATCTTTAACATTTTAATTATGATATGTCTTGGTGGGTGTGGTCCTCTTTGGGTCCAACTTGTTTGGGACTCTCTGATTCCTGGACTTGTAAATCTATTTCCTTTGCCAAATTTGGGAAGTTTCCCTCCATTATTTTTTCACATAAGTTTTCAATTTCTTGCTCTTCCTCTTCTCCTTCTGGTACTCCTATGATTCAGATGTTGACACATTTAAAGTTGTCCCAGAGGTTCTTAAGCCTCTCCTTGTTGTTTTCTACTCTAGTTTCTTTATTCTGTATGGGATGACTATTTTATTTCTTTTTTATGTTCCAAATTATTGTTTTGAATCCAGGCTTCTTTCCCTTCACCATTGGTTTAGTGTGAATTTTCCTTAGTTTCACTTAGCGTAGCCTTCACTTTTTCCCTTGCGTGTCTGTCATTCTCAATCATATCTGTCAAGTCTGTGAGCATCTTTATCACCAGTGTTTTGAACTCTGTTTCTGTTAGGTTGGCTATCTTCTTGTCACTTAGTTCTCCCACTGGTACTTTGATCCGCTCCCTCTTTTGGGCCATACTTCTCTGTCTCTTCAACTTGATAGGCTCCTGTGTTTGCTTCTGTGACTTAGATAGAGCTGTCACACCTGTTACATTGCAAGGGGCAGAGCCTTAGATATTCATCAATACAGGGCAACCTGTTTCACTTTGTTGTAGTGCTGTATGTAGGGAAGATTCTCAGAGAAAACAATGCCACTTGCTCAGCACTCGCCCCTTTTCCAGGCACTTCTTCTGCTTCCCGTTTGGGACTGGCAACCCTGTAGCTGTTGCTCTGGTTGTGGTTTTCAGAGTGGGTGGGTTTGTGGACACTTTAGGTCTGTGGGGGCCTCTAAACAAATGGACTTTGCTGAGAAACCAGCAGTTTCTTCTGCCACTCTGACCCTGACTGGTTTTCACAGTCAGAAGCAATGCGGCTTTATTTTCCCCCAGTGCTGGAACTGTGAGCTAAACCATCTGGTCTGAGGTTGGGATCTCTCCCCAGGTGTCCCTTCTGATTTTTATTATGTGTTACTACACTTTCCACTGTCTGACCCCAGCCACTGCCTTGCCGCTGCCTCTGCTGCTGCTTCCTTTACTGATGCTGCCGCTGCCACCACACTGCAACCTCTCTGCCTCAACTCCACCCCTCCTATGTGTCTGGATGAGTATTGCTTCTTTATGTCTGCTTGTCGGATTTCCATGCAGTTTATTTTTCTGGTAGTTCTGGTTGCTTTTAGTTTGAGGTAGTTGTCTTCTTTCTGATGGTTGTGGTAGGAGGCAAAGTGTCCCTCCCTCTTGGCCAGAAGTTATATTGCTGGTTTAATTATCCAAGTAACAACTTATTCCCAAAATTAGTGCTTAAAATAATAATTGATTATTTCTCATGATTCTGGTGGTTGATGGGAAGGTTTCTCTGTTCACTCATGCTGCATTTAGATGGACAGTTGGCTGGCCTCAAAGGTCCCTCATGCCTGTACAGATGTCTGGCAGTTATCCTGGCTGTTGGCCGGGGGACCTTGGCTTTTCTCTCTGAGACCTCTTCTCCTCAGGAAAATTGGACTGGTTTCCTTCCAAAGTAATTTCAAGGCAGCACATTGAGGGGAAAATGGAAGCTGTGAGGTTTGTTATGGATGGCCAACCCTCAGAAGTTGTACATTACTTCTGCTACATCCATTGTCAGATCAGATTTAGAAGATGGGAAAATAGACTTTATCTCTTGATGGGAAGCATAGCAAAGTCAAAGAGGCATGTATACAGCAGTTGGAGGACTAGTTGCAGCCCTCTTACCTCTACCACAAAAGACTTTTAAAACAGTAAGAAAGTAAGACACGATAATCATTAAAAAGTAGGATGTATTAATAATTATGAATAAGGAAATTAAAATCCCCCTTAATCCCACTATCCCAAAATGACTATTAATATAATCAGTGTACATACTCCCAGCATTTTTCTATACCTCTTTATATCAGGTCTAAAACTACATACTGTTTTGTGCCCTAATTTTTATAACCTGAAAGTATGTCCTAAACATTTTTCATGATGTACCTTGTAGTTCATGTATTTATTTGCCATAATTTATTTAAACATTTTAACTATTTTCACTACTATAAATAATAATCTAATAAACTTTTTCATATAAATCTTTGTGCACATATCTGAATATTTCTTTAGGATTAAGTCCACAAAGTGAAATTGCTGGAACAAAAGAAATTTGTATTCCAAAACTTTTAGATATTTTGCCAAAGACCTCCTGTAAAAAAATTTAAAATAATTTTATGTTCCCAGCTAAAGAATATAAGAAAGCCCTGTTTCCCCTTTCCCTTAACCTTGATGAATCTGAGAGGTAAAAATTAACATTCATAGCTATTTGGATTATATCATTGTCAATTAGTAATGTTTAACATTTTCTCCATTTCCATCAGCCATTTGTATTCTCTCACCAAACCAGTCTGCTGCTTGTCTCTCCCTCTGGAAATATCAAGGAGAGAAAATGGAGAAGGAGTCTTAATGAAAAGCCCTTTCCTAAATTGCCATTGTATTAGTCTCTTTTTCCTATAGGCAAGTAGTTAACTATAAATGTAAGTGCTTAAAATTGATAACAAGAATTATAGCTCATTGGTTAAAAAGACAAGGTCTGGTGAAGCAGAGGAAAAGGAAGGAAGGAAGAAAGGATCAGGTGGAGGGGAAGAAAAAGGTAAAAAGTTGGAGAAAAGGCAGAGAGAGGCAGAAAGCTAGAATTAATTTTATAATCAGAGATAGATTGGGGATATCTAAAAAGTTAATGCTAGTTGGATGTCCATGTTGAGCTAGATGAGTAAATATAAGGGTCTGAGAGCCAGGGAGACTGGGCAACCCATTACTGCATCTGGTGTATGCTAGGGTTGACCCTGTTCATACTTAACTCAGTGATTATCTTTTTAAAAATGACAAAAGCCGCCCTGGCTGGTGGCACAGTGGATAAGGTGCTAGCCTGAGGACCCAAAGGTTGCTGGTTCGATTCCCAGCCAGGGCAAGATAAGCAGGTTGCAAGCTAGGTCTCCAGCCAGGTACGTGGCTAGAAGCAGGTGAAAGGCAACCATCCATTGATGTTTCTCTTCCTCTCTGCCTCTCTCCCTTCCCCTCTCTCTAAAAATAATAAAAAATAAAATCTTAAAAAAATTTTAAATAAAAAATAAAAATAAAAATGACAAAAGATCCAAAACCCTCATGGTATATTTTAACAGCATGAGCAACTCTAGTATGGCCCTCAGGGTGAGGCAGGATAGAACACAATAAAAAGATAAAATAAATTATTGGACCAACATTCATCCATTCATTTTTTCACCAACCAGCCAACAACTGTTGACACTCACCCTATGCCAAACACTGGGTGCTGGTGGTGTAGAAAAGAATATGAAATGATTCTTGCTCCAAAGTAAGTTAAAATCTAGTAAGGCATCAAACATTGGGGAAAAGAAACAACTAAGCAGAGAACAGACATCTGCTTATGTCTAATTTTGCAGACAATGAGTCTATATTGTGTCCATAGTGAGGCTTGTGCATTTTAAGGTGTTTATGGCATTAAACTTACCCTACTACTAAAAATAAAACCTACAACAAAATTTATTTGCATACATTTTAATACCATAATTATTGTTGTGCATATTGTGTGAGAAACATGATTTTTTTCTTCCAAAACATAATTTAGGCACACAAATCTAGAATCTTCCAAGTTGTTTGTTCTCAAATCACAACCAATACCAGAGAGGATTCCAGGCTCAGCCACTGGCTCTTCCAGAGCCTTTCTTCGTTGTGAGTCTCTAATTCCCGGTATGGAGCAGGTCACCAAATCCAGACTCTCTCTTCCTCCAAAATGGGTCCTCATTGAAGTCATGGTGTCCTTTTATGGTAGCAGAACTCAATCAGGACCATCTCAATCCTCTAACTTTGAGACTAAAGGATCATCTCAGTCCTAAACATAATTGATTTAAACATAAGAGTCTAAAGAGTTTGAACTTCGAAGTCAATGTGTTGGAGTCTCTACTCTTCCAGAAACTTCTTTGGCCCCTTTATGAATGTGTCTCCCTTCTCCCAGTGGTCAGTTCTGCACTCCAGAAATCTCAAGAGTGGAGTGAAGCAAGAAAGTAGCCAGATATTCCCTAACCATATTCTGTTTCTGGGTACATGAAGATGATTTACCAGTTACATTTAATTCAGTGATTATGATGAGAATTATACAGAACCTGATAGCAGGAAATGCTATCAACATGGACATGTTATAGCTGGCCAAATACATAGATAGCAAAGCCCAAAAACTTGATTAGGCTCTGTAAAGCCATATTTATTAACCACATGTGTCAGCTGTTTATCACATATCACCAACTACCAGCTAGCACAACAGTAATTATGGCATTAAAATGTATGCAAATACATTTTGTTGTAGGTTTTATTTGTCTTTCTACATATACACATTGAGATAGAGAGATAGAGATATATTCTGGCCTTCCAGCTTGTTCCTATTCAGTTCAGCTCTCTTCTTACACCTTTGAAGAAATAAAAGGTACATGGTGTCTAAGCTGCTTAAGATTTTGAAAGAGATCACCCTACTTCTCATTTAACCATAGATATGTGGCAGTTATTTTTTAAAAGATTTTATTCATTATTTCCAGAAAGAAGGGAAGAGAGGGTGGAAGATAGGGAGAGGAGCATCAATGTATATGGTTGCCTTTCACCTGCCTTTAGCTAAGGACCTGGCTGGAGACCTAGCTTGCAACCTGGTTATGTGCCCTGGCTAGGACTCAAACCAGCGACCTTTGGGTTCACAGGCCAGCACCAATCCACTGAGCCGCACCAGCCAAGGGGAGGCAGTTATTTTTTTTAAAGCATTAATTGAAGAGTCAAGGCACTGGATGTCCACTGCCAAGAATATGATAAGAGTAATATCACCAGAAGACTTTTCAGTAGCCCACACTACCTTTTATCACCTCCTCTTGGGTATGGGGCTGTGTTCTCTTTTATAGTTGTTCCTTTCAACCATCCCCTTTCTAAATCAGAATCCTAGAATCCTTCATTGTTTTTCTTTAACTTGCACACAGAAGCAGAGACACAGAATGCACATGTGGGGAAAAGGCACTGAGCTAGGATGGCTGCCATGGCAGGTGATCCCAGGGTGGGTCTGTTGACACAGGTCAGCTTTAAACTACTCCACTGAAACCCTGTGCACTTGCAGGGAAATCCACATGGCTGTGGCTCCCCTAGCCTCAATCATGCCCATCCTCATTCTTTTCTCTTTCTCCAGACCCTTTTCATTCATTATTCCCTTCAGTGTTCCACCTTGTAAGTATCTTCACCCATTACCTCTGTTTCTTGTTTCTTCTGCTTTTCCTCATACTCAACAGCTGAATCTATTATCCAAGTATTACCACAACTAACTCTACAATAAATAATGTCAAGAACATACTATTATCTTTATTTGATATTTCAATCATCCAAAGGGACAACAGCTTTGAACAAATTAATTCACTCAGCCACTAAGCAAAATTCTTTTGGCTACTGGGATGCAAATTTTTTATATTTTTCAGATTTTATTTCATTTTTAGAAAAGGGGGAAGGGAAGAAAGAGAGGAAGAGAAACATCTATGTGAGAAACATGGATTGGTTGCCTCTCATATGTACCAAGACCAGGATTGAGCTTGCAACCTAGGTATGTGCCCTGACTGAGAATCAAACCAGTCACTTTTTGCTTTGTGGGGCAGCACTCAACTAACTGAACCACACCAGTCAGGGCTGCAAATATTCTTCTTATAGCTGACTGTGTCTGACTGGAAGCATGATGAGTAAGGAGCCTGCAACCTAGGTACATGCTTTGACGCTTTGACGCTTTGACTGGGAATGGAATCTGCAACCTCTTGGTGTAAGAATAACACTACAACCAATTGAGCTACCCAGCCACAGCTTGAGCTTGGTTTCTCTCTCTCTCTCTCTCTCTCTCTCTCTCTCTCTCTCTCTCTCTCTCTCTCTCTATTATATCCATCTGTGTGTAAAGATTACTCTCTCAAATTTATATCTTTGACTCTCACCTTTCCCCTGAAGCTTGAACTTGTTTGCTCAACTCCTTGTATCACATCTCTGCCTGGATGTCTAATCGGCATATTAAGTTGAGCATCATCAAATAAGATTTCATGTTCTTGTAATCCTACTCTTTTCCTCAGGAGTCCCCATTTCAGTAAATGGCATCAGTCTTCAGCAAGTTGTTCAGAATGTAGTCTTCATCTTTCTCTATTCTCTTCTCCCTACACCCCACATCCAGTCCATCAGTAAACCCTAAAGATGGTAAACCTTCTACATCTAAAAGAAAAACATCTGTCATCTGAGACCTGGCCAGCTGCAAAAACCCACTGCCTGGCTTCTGGGCTTGCCTGTTTTCCCTCCAGTCTCTTTTCCACAACAGGGGACTTAGTAAGCTTTATAAAGCATGAATCATCTTGTGAGTTTCAACACTCCAGTAATTACCTTTCAAGTTTGTGATCAAGTCCAAAGCTTTTATGTTGGTTTAACAAGCCCTGTATAATCTGACCCTGGTTGTAAAACTTTTTACTGCTTTTCCAACATCTCTTTTCCTTTTTTACTTCACTCACTCTGGTCACGCTGCCTTTGTAGCTATTTCTTCAACATGCCAACTGTGCCCTTGCCTTGGGCTCTTTACAGGTGCCTGCGCCTTGGCTTGGCGTTTGCCACAGCTCTTTCTCTGCCTGCCGCACACCTCTCCAGCTCATTGCTCACCGGTTACCTTTTCTGAGATGCCGTCCCAGAACACAATGTGTTATATACAACGGTACATACTTGCCTTGATTTCTTTTTCCTTGGGGAATTTAACAATATTTGTCTCTAATAAATATGTAAACCTCTAAAATAAATGTTTCTCTCTCACATTACAACATAGTCTCCAGAGGGCAAGGACTTTGCCTGTGTTGCCCATTGCTGAGTCCCCAGAGCTGGAAGTGGGACAGAGAAGTTGTATAAGTAGTCATTGAATTAACCAATATATTAACCTATCCGACTTCTATACCAAATCTAAGTCTGTGTTCCTTCTTGCTTTCCTCACCTTCTATCTGGTCATTAAGAAGGTACCCGTGCCTTTTTGCTGCCATCACTGAGCCCCACTCTCAAAGCTTCCCAAGAGAGATCTGTAGAAGAAGTAACCGCACATCGGAGGGCATCTATCAGGCAGGGGCAGGGGCAAAACTGGCTACAGCAGAAGCAGAGCCAGGCTTTCCACCTGTGACTCCTCCAGCACATGGTCCCCGATTTCTCATCTTGCTCTAATCATGAGATTCTATCTTTTATCCATTATTACAAAATCTAAAAGTCTCTTAAGGCCTAAAACGTTTTCCCCTAGTTTGAAGCTAACTCATTTGGCAGCAAAACCTGGCATAGCCTCGTGTCAGGCTATTTATGGTCTTTATCACATGTTTTGTGATAAGCAATTCATACATTGCTGCAGGAGAGTTATCAATGTATTTGATTACAGGTTGCATCCTCAACCTTCTTAGTAGTATAGCATAATATACATAATGTGTACTCTTTTACTTTCTAAAACCTGAAAAGAAGTCTGAGTTCTTAAACTCATATCTGAGCCCAGGGGTCTCAAATAGGGATTATGGAGGCCCTATTTGATTTCTCAGCCCTACGTGGTGGAAAGGAATTCATATGACCCAGAGCTGAGAGATGAAATGTAGGAAGAGATCTGATGAGCTTCTTGAGGAAAATCATGTTTCCAAATTAAAAGGCAAAGCCCCTCAAGAGAATGGCTGCATGCCTGTCCTACCTTCCTGCTCAGGGTCTGGCAGACAGTGTGATGCCTGCCCCCTTGTGACTGCAATAAGACAAGACCCAGGAGGGAAAGCCCATAAACTGAAGGTGGCAGAGAAAAGAGGAAAAGATCAGCTTGGTCATGACCCTGGTGAGTCTCCAAAAGAACCTGGGAATCAAGCACCAGGCTTCTGAATATGCAAATATTCCTTGTTTGCATACCAGTGGTCATCAGATTTCCTGTTACTTTGCTACAGAGCGGATTAGCCAGGGACAATGAAATGATGTCTTAAGAGGTGACAAGTAGGGCCCTCACTCAGCAGACCATGAAGTAACCTTTTCCTGACAAAGAATCAAACAAGAGGCCTATAATATGGGACAGTCAACAGGAGTCCAAGTGTTGACCTTATCAGGTTGCCAAAAGGAACAAGGAAGGAACAGAAAGGCAGGGGGAGTCGCCTAAGCACTAGAGCAGCAGAACAAAGGCAAACAAAGTTAATTGCTACTGTGCAGCACACCCCAGCTGGCACAGTTCTCTGAAAGTACTAGGAAGGATGCTTATATCTGTTTGTCCAGGTCAACACCACAGACTATAAAACATCCTTGCCTGAACAGTCTTTGCAGATGTTTCCTGAATTTCTTGGTGAGTCCTCTCTGCAGCCACTTTCCCTGCTTCTTCAAACTGCTTCAAGAGATCCAAACTCCACACAGACTCTGTCACTTCTCTGTGTGCACTACCTTGAGACCCTCCACCTTCTCTTCTCTCTTTATTACCCAAGCACCCTGGAGGTCAGAGAGCTCAGCTTCCTTCCAACCTTTTCTCCCAGCCCCAGGATACTACCTGCCCACAGAATGAAGTCTACTTGCTGCCTCCTCATCCCCATCCTCCTTCTCCAGCTGATTTCAGGGAGCACTCCGTGTTCTTTAGACTCCATTGTGGATGACAAGATCAGTGAAGCTCTCCGAGACCTGGGTAACTGACAGGAATCGGGTGAAGAGGAAGGGTAACCCTTGATCATGCCTTCTGCACCTAAACCCCAGCTTCTCTGACCCGTCCCCAGATCCCAACCTCTGATTGGTTCACTCAGGCCCAACGTTCTTGTCCAGGGCTTTCCCACTCCCTTTTTGGACTCTTGATTAAGAGCTCAAGTTTCCTTGATGATAATGGGATTGATGATGATGAGGGAGAGGATGGGGAGGAGGAAGAAAGCAATAATTTATGAACACTCATTATGAATGAGGTATGATGGAAAGCCTTATATAGATTATTTCATTTAATTTCCACTTTTTGCGCTAAGTACAACTATTACTTTTATTTAAAAAATTAGAAGGTACACATTAAAACTAGTTAGTAGCCTGATTATAGACACAGGGTCACCTCTAAAGGAAAAGGGGATTTGGAAGGGCATTATGGGAAACAGAGATCATGGGCAATACCCTTTCTACCCTCCCTACTCAGAATCCAATCCTTCCCCAATGAAGATGGTGTGTACCAGTATCACCAGCTCTGGTAGACTGGCCTCCTGCCCTTCAGGTGAGTAATGCCATGAGGAGAGATGGCGGATAAGATACTCTGTACCCTCCCCTGTCTATCCGCAGCACCTTCACCTTCCCTCTGCCCACCTTTGTATTTGCCTGGGGCTGAGTCGTGACTCCTGGTCCCAGGCATGGCTCACCCATTCTCATTTTCTTTAAGGAAGCTACTGGGGGATCTTGGGTTTCTGCCTCTTTCCTTCCCACCTTCCTTTCATGACCTAATATACAAGGTCTGTCCAGAAAGTATCAAGCCAATGTCAATATAAATAAAACCGTTCACATGGCCAATACTTTTGGGACAGACCTCATGTAAGACCTTCTTCTCGGTTCTTCTGTGATAGCCCCTTTGCCTACCAAATCCCTTGCCATTTATCTCCCTTTTTCCAACATATTGCCCTGTTTTGATGAGTAGAGGCAGCAGCACAGAGATGAATTTATCATGAATCTGAAGGAACAAAATTGCCTAGGCTCCTCATTTTCACAGATCTCCTCCATGGTCGTATACCTAAATCTGTTTTATTATTATTTTTTCTTAAAGGGGACCTTCACAATTGAATCAACTCTAAGCTCTTCAAAACCTAGCTTCACCAGTGGGCCACGAGGGGTGAAAGGTGGCTATGGGTGGACCTCCCTCATCTTAAAATCTCAGGCTTTTGATGTCCATGCCTCATGTGCCCATGTAGGGACCGTTGTCACCGGCTGTGCTTGTGGCTATGGCTGTGGCTCCTGGGATATCCAGAGGGAAACTACGTGCCACTGCCAGTGCAGCGTGATAGACTGGACCACTGCCCGCTGCTGCCGTCTAGACTGAAAAGGAGGAGGATGGAAACCTAGTTGCATGCCAAGACCGGAATGAGACCATGACCCCGAACAGGAAAACTGGCTCGAACTGCCCCTTCCATTTCTTACAACCCTGCTTCTAGGGCAATAAAGGCAACGTTGGCATCTCTCTGTGTAACTATTTTTGGCTTTACCACTTCTGGCTTAGGATTCCTCTAGCCAGAAAATGTTTCTAGCCTCCCAATAACTCCATTTTAGCAAGAATTAGGGAAAATGTGAGGAAAATGGGAAAAACTGAGGTGGACACTACAATTCTTTTACATTTAATAAAAGAATACTGACTTTGCCAGTCACTTTGTTTAGCAGTAGAGGTACAAAGAAAGAAAATAACATGTGTGTTCTTGTGGACCACGCCAACCAGCACAGTAGCCCCAAGCTAGTACAGGCAGAATTTTCCAAGGGGGAGGGGGACAAAGGCAGTTTTAGAATAATCAATTTCTAGATTTTTGACTCATATGTGGGTTGTTTTCCAAACTTCAATGCTAGAGACCTGCTTTGATCAAGGTGATAAATTTGCCATTGTGTTTCTCCCCCATAACAAAAGGAAAACAAGCCCTTACTTGCCATCGAGCCTTCCCATGGTTCATTGCCCTGGGGTATAAAAATCTGCAGAATGTCAAACAAAAAAATGATTCAAAAAATTGCTCCCAATGCTAAGCGACTCAGTGACTGGATAACAAATGTTTTACAAGTTGGGAAGCTTCCGGTTTTTGACTCAATACTGAAAAAGGATATAATCTAGTTGTTAATGGATAGACCATCAAAAATAATGTTTTATAATGTTATAATGTGCTTTTTAACCAATAACACAGAAATTTAAATAAATTGAATGACATTACTATAACAAAATTTACCCTTCCTGTATACTTAAATATGAAATAGTCTTAAAGCTTATAACTATGAAAAGAAAAAAATAAGAATATAATTGGTTCCAAACTTTATTTCTTTCTAGGAGTATTTATTCATGGGTATATAAAATACTTGGGTGGAAAAGCAGATTCATCTCTCTCATTTAAGATATATATTTACAAAAGATGCCATTTGTGATCATCAAATACTTATCACAATTTGTTATGTTTTATCCAACTGTGTACTATTAATCATTGTAATAAGTAATAGGTACTCTAATTTATGGCAGCTAGAGTGAGTTTTATAAAAATTAAACAAATTGTGTCACTTTCCTATCCAAAGTACACTTCTAATGACTTCTCATTACACATAAAATAAAATCCCAAGTGTTCATCACAGCCAAGAAAACCATGCATATAGCCACTGGTTATATCTCTGTCCTCATTTCTGATTCTCACTCACTTTGCTCTGGCCACCCTGCGTTCTTGTGTCCCTATGGGTTATGACTGCCCTCCTACCTCAGGACCTTCCCACTTTGTGTCCCCCAAATGGTTACATGGTTTTCTTCGCACAAGGTGAGTCCTCAATATTTTTCAGAGAAGCCTTCCCGTCATGCTTTATCTCTTGCCCTCCCTGCTTTTAAATGCTTCTCAGTCCTGACATTATAATGTATTTTTATCTGTCAATGTTTAACTATCTCGCCCCTTGGAACATGTGATCCATGAAAGATGATACCTTATTTAATTTGCATATCATTGAACCTGCAGTGCCTGACCTATGGAGGAGCTATAATGAATGGTGAGTTAGTTTACTACCAAGTCCAACTCTGAGTCTTAGTCCACTTTATCTCTTGCTTTCTATTCCTTTTCCTTTGCCTCAACCTTGATCCCTGAAGGACAGACAGGTGTTGTTTTAGCAGATCCCTTGGTTCCATTCTCAAGGTGCTTGTGAAATAAATAACTGCACATCAGAGGGAATCTCTTTGCCAAAGAAAGATAGTGGAAGCCAAAGAAGCTGCCAACAGTAGAAGCAGAAATCAGATTTTGTAGCTCTGGTTGACACAGCTCATTACCCACTTAGTGACCAATTTTCTCTTTCTGTTTTGGAAGTATCCTTATTTTATTCAGGGTGGTCATGTGCCCAGTCCTGAATGATAAATTACTGCTTAAGTCAATAATCAAGCTTCTAGACACCTTGGTATGGAGTGGAGTTGTGGCACGTGACCAAAGTCAGGCCAAGAAGACAGGAAAGAGCTCTGTTTAGAGCTCCTGAGAGAAAAATTTATTTCCTGAATAAAAACCAGAGATTCAAAATTATCCACAACACTTGTTGCTTTGGAGATTGGTATAAGGATGTGAGGTCTGGAGGATGTGTATCTCCATTGAGTCAGTCAACCATTTGCTGACTTTTGAGGGGAAAAAATCCTGAGACCATAATAACATTATTCAGCCACTGAACTAAGTCTAGAGTTGTTGAAACTTATTTCTTCCTAAGTAAATAATGAACGTTTGCATTCATTTATTTTACAAATATTGCCTGAGTTCTGCTGTGTGACAGGTGTTGAGATATAATAGAAGCTAAACTGCATAAGGATTAATGATTCATGGAGCCTCTGTCCTCATTTTAAGCCTTTACCACCTGAGATTCTTGTTCCTTTCCCATGGACAGAATTAGTCCAGGGCAATATAATGGTATCTAAGCAGATGATAATCAGGGCTCTTAGACCACACTTTTCTACCTCTTCTTGTTGAAGGACTGAACAAAGTGTCTATAATGAGAGTTATCAACAAACTTGGCAATTCCTGGCAGGGCATCTGCCAGGCTGGCAGGGCATCTGCCAGGCTTGCAGGGCTAACAAGAAGGAGGAAGGGGGAAATGGAGAAAGGCAAAAAGACTTCTGGCAGAAAACCACAGCAAAGGTAGCTAGTACCCCTCCAGATACACACTGGAGATTGGTTCAGGCTCTTTCTGAACTTTGACCCTCCCCAGCTACCTTAGATTCCAAGTACTGATTGTGTTTGTGGGTGAAGAGAACAGAATCTTCTCATGATATGACACCTGCCCTCCCAACCTCGGCAGCCCTTTCCTAAACCTGGCTGGCTGAGTGTGACACACACCTCTTCCCTGTCACCTGCTTCCTGAGAGTGCTGCTGAGATCCAGGCTGCCCTGGCCCTACTACTCCCCCAACCCCTGCTCCGAAAAACAACTATTTCTACTGTCTTTTCTCCTTCCCCTCCCTTCTCTTCTCCTCTGAACCCAGGGGTTGTTTTCAGCTTTTGTTCATTTCCCTTTCTTCACAGGATGCTGTCTTCCTGCAGGAGGAAGCCTTCTTCTCACCTCCTTCTCATCACTCTCCTCCAACTGATGAGCTCAAGGGATGCTCTATACGCCTTTGATTTTGCTATGAATGAAAAGATAAGAGCATCTCTCCGGGAACTCTGTGGCTGATATCAGAGGGGGTGACAGAATGGGGAGCAGTTATATCCCTCATGCTCAGTCCTGCTACTAGACCCCACCCCATCTCCAGAGGACATATTCTAACTGGAATATTTACCACAAAGCCCTTACCCTCTCCATGCCTTAAGAGTTTGTGGTGAAAAAGAAAGGAAGACTACACCTAATACTTTTGCATACCTACTATGTGCTAGGCACTGTCAAGTGTTCCATTATTATTTCATTAATTCCTCAGTACAATTCTATAAGGTAAGCACTCATTTCTATTTTACAAAAGAGGAAACTGGGGCTTTAAAAACTTGCAATTCTCCTAACAGCACACAGCTATTAAATTACTTGATCCTGGGCACTGAGACTCCTCTGTGTGAGTGTAAAGATGACGTGGGGGTTGGGGAAAGGGTCTGGTCAGTTTGGGCCCCATCTTTGCTTTTTGTACAAAACAGCCCTCCTGTACCACCATCACTGATGAAAGTGGTTGGTCATTCTGCCCCTCAGGTTAAGTAGTTATATGAGGAAAAGGTGCTTGCTCACCCCACACACATTCTCATGCTCCTGGGCCTAGACTACCAGCAGGTTGTCTCCAGCTTCAGCACTGTACTGTTTTGGGGTTGAATCACAACTCCAATACCAATCATTTCTGTTTCATCCTTTCCTCCCAAAAGGCTGCTTAGGAGTCTGAGGTTTCTTTCTACTGCTTTCCCCTTCCTTAACCACATCTACCCCAACTTTTTCTTCCCTCCAACATCTTGCCATGTCATCTACCTCCTACTCCATGTCCTCTATCTCCCTTCCAATCTAATCCAACACTGTTTCTACCCCCTTCAGAATGGAGAAGACAAAAGGTAATTAGCAGAAGGCCTCTCTCAAAATCTAAGGGTTGTGGTTTTCTGTCCCTACCCCATGCAATGCAGGGTACGTCATCACCTGATGCTCATGTGGCTGTGCCTGTGGTTCCTGGGATATGCAGGGGAAACCACTTTCCACAGCCAGCACAATGGTAAAAGGTGGGCCACTGCCCACTCCACTGCCACCTCTAAGTAAAGGAAGCCGAGATCTCAGACTGAGGACTATGAAAGCAATAAAACCAGGAAACGTCTGCCAGTTTTCATTCAGATCCATTCAAGACACCTCTGCCTGTGACACCTTGCTTCCTGCATAATAAGGGTAGTCTTTATTTGTGTCTTTGGTGTTCCTAGCCCTGATCTGGGTCTTTGCTCTCTATAGGATGTTTTCCTGCCTCAAGAGATCCAACATGTGCTGAAATGGGGAAGGTATGAGAGGACCAGAACTGGAATCAATGTCCCACCTCTCCCATCATCACCTCATTCTTCAACAAACATTGAGACACAGGTTCCAGGCTCTGTTTTTGGAACTAGAGATGTAGAGAAGTAAAGCCACATGGTTGGGGAAGGACATTAAAAAGACATGACCACTGGTTTGACTTGCAATCTGAACCCAGGTATTGGAGGTGCCCCACTTTCCCCCTGTGTCTGAAGCACTGTCTGCTAGCCTCCCCTGTACTGGAGACTGCCCAAAGATATTGCCCTGAGATAGTAATGTGGTGATGAGCCTGGGTACACGACTGAAACTTGTTAAGGTCCTGTGTACGTGACTGTCCCTAGTTAAGCCTCCATGTAAACTTTGAAAACTTGGCTGGTAGGCATGGAAATCTACTAGTCTTGCAGATGCCTGAGATCAGCCTTATAAGTAAGCTTCCTTGTTTATTAAACCTGTGGCCTACCAATCTGGAGTGGTCTGTGTTGCCTTTGGTTTCTCCCTGCCCTCTGAGTTAGACGCCTGGTTTCAGATTACACCCAGGAAGCTTCCAGGGAGGTTGCAATCCAACACACACACACATATCCCAAGAGTGCTCACCAGCTCAAGCATTCCTTAGATGTCAAGGCACACATATTTTGCCTCTGCCCAGGAGCAACCTTGGTGGTGTAGTAGTCACTTTCCTGATCACTACTATAATTTAGGTGTGGCAAGGTCAACCGATCAGGAGATGACTGCATTGAAAAGGTATTTTCTTATAAATACAGATCCAAGAAAAAGGGACACACCATGCCACACCATGGCAGAGAGTGGGGCAGCAATGGGGGTACACCAGGAAGCACTGGGATCTGCCAGGAGGCAGATGGAGACAGGAACTGACAGGCAATAACCTTTTATTGTGGTTTCTATGAGAAGAAATGGGTATCACAGGGTCAGCTTCACCCATTGTGTAAACTAGAATCAATTAGTTTACATGATTTCAGCAGGTCCTGGGGCATAGGAACTGTCCTAGATGTCTGGTATCTGGCCTTCTGTTGATGAGGGCAGGTGGATAATGGCCTAGAGTCTGAGACCCTCAATTTAAGGAGGTGGTTAATGTTACTGGCTCTGAACTGGTTACTTTGCATATGAAACACATCCACACAATCTGCTTGTTGTCTCTCTCTATAAATGAGCTAACCTGGGGAAGGACAGGGCCTTCAAGGTCAGCAAAGCCCCCAGAGGTCAAAGCATCCGAAAATAAAAGGCATGGTTAATACACTCACTTGTTACAGGTGGTCAATTTTGCTGACCCTTCGTTCACATGAGCATGAGCATTCACATGTGCATTATGAGCATGACACATAATTCCTCTTCAGACTACTGTGCTGCTCCAGCCTGAGAATTCATTCATGATACCTCAGATCCGGCCAAGTGTACTAGAATCTCTATGGCAAAGGCTCAGGGAAACACTTGTCACATTGTGAGGAATTTTTGTGGTACAAGTAGCAGGAAGCTGGGCAAAGTAGAGGCAGGAGCCAAATCACAGCTCCTGCTAGCAGAGCTCAGTGCTTAAGTCTGACTCACTGTCAAGGGCAGGCTGACTGTGCAGGTCCCCTTTCATGGGATTTCAGTGATCTGTCCAAAAGTTAGTTACAGAGCTGGACTTGCACCAATGCTGATATTAAATAGAACCTCTCTGAGTTCTATTATCCTATGATCAGTGCCATGAAACACCCAGAAAAAAAGAAAAAAACAGAAGAGGCTTTTGTCCTTGGAGAAGCCAAGTGGAATGGGAAGTAGCAGGTGGTAAATTCCTCCTGTAGCTTTATGATGTCTCTAAGGCCAGTCCCTGAGTACAGGGCCTCTCTAGGGATTCATGTGCCAGGAATGAGACATCAAGTGACAGTGTTTACAGCTTCCCCAAACCACAGGGAGAAATCTTCATTCTGCTGCCTCAGATATAAGATCCAACATAAAATAAATGAACCTACTTGTAATTATAACGTGAATGACTATCCAACCCCTATTCCATTTGTTCCAGGCAGGCCAGTTTCCAATGCCTCTGAAAACTAAAATAAATCATCCATGGTTATGGAATCATATAGCCTAGCACCCATGATTTTTAGACAGTTTTCTTCAATACTATATCAAGTGCTTAATAATGAAATACAAAACTCTTAGTTCCTAAAAGTATGAACCAAAATAAAAAGATAAAAATGTAACCAACACCCAATGCTTCCATTCCACACATATCCACTATGGAATATTCTCACAATTCTGGATATGCTCTCCCTCTAAATGGGAATGACTTATACCATTTACTAGGTAATGTTTCAGATCATGGTTCCCCAGACCAGGCCCCCATCTTTTCTGTGCTTGGGATAACCAGAGAAGCATAATTGGTGTTCAGAATCTCATTGTAATGAGAGGGTGTTAACACCAGTGTAACAACCTGGTGTGGGGTCAGGAATCAGATGGTACAGTTTGCTCCCTCCTCTCCTCCTCACCTCTACACCCACTATAACCATTACAGCCAAGCTCCTGCTCCCCACAACTTTGTTTCCTCTAAAGTTTACTTTTTTTACTCTTTTAGATAAGAGCTGGCTTATTCAATGCTGAATACTCCATTGACAAAATATGCATTCATGACAAATATCCTAAATGTTTTACCTGCTGACTTTATGATGTAGCTCAACACAACACTCCTTTTATTAATGTTTAAGCCAAAGCACACTATCTTTTTTCCTGAACTTTTGCCTTTGGGAAAGCAAAATATTCCTTAAGGGGGAAAAGTCTCCCAAATGAAGCTGAACAAGCTTTATTTTTGCTATTCAAATCCTTAAAATACCACGATCACAAAGAAAACAGGACATTTTTCAGAAATCTATACATTATTCAGAGGTCTTTGATCATTTATTATTCATAAGATGAGACTAGGGAGGTGGAACATTCAGGACAGAAAACAAAAAAAGAAAATTAAAGTAGTCAAAATGTGTGTTCATACATGGGTATTTAGTTTTCCACAATTTTTGTTCAAATGCTGACTATAGCAGACATAAACTTCACATGCTGTCCTTTGGATCCCTAGAATAGGATAGTTCTCATTCTTTTTATTTAATCAATAAACTTTATTTTTAGAGAAGTTTTGGGTTCGTAACAAAATTAAGCAGAAATTACAGGGAGGTCCCATATACCCCTAGTCCCTACAAATCTACAATCTCCTTCTATCAACACCCCCGCACCACAGGGGTACATCTGTTATAGTCAATTAACCTATCCTAACATATTATTATCCCTCAAAGTTCATAATTTACATTAGGGTTTACTCTTGATGTTGTACATTCTATGAGTTATGGAACATGTATAATGACATGTACTCAACACTGTAGTATACAGAATAGTTTCATACTTTAAAAGACCTCTGTGCTCTGCCTATTTATCCCTTCCTCTCTCAACTCTTGGCAACCACTGATTTTTTCACAATATCTACAGTTTTGCTTTTTCCAGAATGCATTATAGTTGAGTCATACAATATGTAGATTTTTCAGACTGGCTTTTTCTTTAACCTAAGAATATGCATTTTAGTTTCTTCCATGTCTTCATAGTATTGAGTAATATTCCATTGTCTGGATATACTAATTTATTTACCCATTTACCTATAGAAGAACATCTTGGTTGCTTCTAAGTATTGGCAATTATGAATAAACTGCTATAAACAGTGCAAGTTTTTGTGTGGATACACATTTTCAATTTCTCTAGATAAGTAAGGACCAAGGAACATGATTGTGGTAAAAATACATAGTTTTGTAAGAAACTTCCAAGTTGTCTTCCCAACAGCAATGAATGAGAGTTCCTGTTGCTCCACATCCTGATCAGAATTTGATTTTGTCAGTGTTCTGAATTTTGGCCTTTCTCATAGACATTTACTGATATCTTACTTTTTTAAGTTGGAAATTCCCTAATAAAGTATGATGCTGGTATCTTTTCATATGTTTATTTTATTCTCTGTGTATGTTCTTTGGTAACATGTCTGTTCATGTTTTTGGTTCATTTTTAATTAGGCTATTTGTTTTCTTACTGTTGAGTTGTAAGAGTTCTTTGTATATTTTGAATAAGAGTACTTTATCAAATACAACTTTTGTAAATATTATCTCCTAACTTTTGGCTTATCTTCTTATTCTCTTGATTTTGTCTTTCACAGAGCATAAGTACTGTTTTTGTTTGTTTGAATGAAGTGCAATCTAACAATTATTTCTTTCATGGATTATATCTTCGGTGTTGTATCTAAAAAGTCATCATCATACTCAAAATCAACTAAATTTCCTCCTATGTTATCTACTAGAAGTTTTATGTCTGTGACCCATTTTGAGTTAATTTTGAAGAAGACTATAAGGACTATGTCTAGATTTATTTTGCATGTGGATGTCTAGTTGCACCAGGACCATTTGCTGGAAAGACTATCTTTTCTTCATTTTATTGGCTTTGCTACTTTGTCAAAGATCACTTGACTAAATTTATGTGGGTCTATTTCTTGGCTATATATCTTGTTCTATTGAGCTTATAAAAATTATTTCATGAAAAGCACAATGCCTTGTCCTTGTTACTATAGCTTTGTAGTAAGTCTTATAGTCAGTCTTCTTTGTTCTTCACCATTCTGGATCTTTGGCCTATCCATATAAACTTTAGAACCAGTTTGTAAATATCCAAAAAATAACTTGATGAGATTTTGATTGGGATTGTGTTGAATCTATAGATCACATTAGGACAAACTCTCATCTTGACTACAATATTGAGTCTTCCTATTCATGAACATGAAATACCTCATTTATTCAGGTCTACATTGATATCTGTCATCAGTTTTGTAATTTTTCCATTATATCTCTTTGTTATGAACTAAACATTTGTGTTCCACTAAAATTCATATTGAGACTTTGCTTCCCATGTAATGGTATTTGGAGATGGGTCTTTTGAGAAGTCATTAAGATTAGGTAAGTCTATGAGGATGAAACCCTCAAGAGTGGAATTAATGCTCTTCTAAGAGTCACAAGAGAATGTGATTTCTGTCTCTGCTTTTTGTCATGTGAAGATTCAAGGATAATTTGGCAACCTGCCACCTAAAAGACTGTCCTCACCAGAACCTAACCATGTTGGCACTCTAACATCGTATTATCAGCCTCCAGAATTGTGATACTAAATATCTGTATTCTATAAGCCACTCACTCAGTCTATGGTATTTTGTTATAGTAATCTAAACAGACTAAGACAATCTTGTAAATAGTTCATTAGATTTATACCTGAGTATTTAATTTTTGGAAGCTAGTGTAAATAGTATTGTCTTTTTAAACTTCATTACTGGTATATGGGAAAGTGATGGACTTTTGTATATCAACCTTGAATTCTGAAACCTCATAAGGTCCAGGAGTATTTTTGTCAATTCTATCAGATTTTCTACATAGAGGATCACATCATCTATAAACAGAAAACAGTTTTTTTTCTTCTTTCCCAATATAAATACCTTTTATTTTATTTTCTGTCTTATTTCATTACATAGGACTTCCAGTATGGTGTTGAAAAGCAGAGAACATCCTTGCCTTATTCCTGATCTTTGAAGGAAAGCTAAGTTTTTCATTATTAATTATTATGTTATCCATACATTTTTTGTAGATGCTCCTTATTAAGTTGAGGAAGTTCTCCTCTATTCCTTGTTTGCTGACAGTTTTTATCATGAAAGGTTGTTGGATTCTTTCAAATGCTTTGTCTGTATCTATTGAAATTGTTATATAATTCTTCTTCCTTAGCCTATTGATATGATAGATTATATCAGTGAATTTTTTACTGGTAAACCACCTTATATACCTGACATAAATCCCAATTGTTCATGGTATATAATTTTTTACACATTTTTTAATTCAATTGAATAGTTTGTTGAAGATTTTTGTCCTACCCTCTTTTCAAAATAGTGATTCAAAACCAGAGAATTTAGAAATATCTAGAAATTTTCTTGGTTGTCACAGTTGTGGGGTTATGATGATGTTGGAGTCTAGTGGATATAGGCCACAGATGCTGGGAAACATTTTGCAATGGATAGGAAAGTCTCCCACAATAATTACTCCACACAAAAAAATGTCAAGTGCCAAGAATAAAAATCTCCAAGCTAGAGTGTGCCTCTATTGCCAGTATATGGCCTTATTTACCATTCAAAGGGAATACTGGACATGGATCTTATCAATAGTAAATATACTGTTATTCAAGGCATCTCTGTTTTTAAGCTAAAATATATGTATCTCCACTTCTTAATTCCCAAAAGGGCTGCTGGTTACCTAAATCAGCTATCAGCTATTGGGAGAGATGGGGTAATAGAGAACCCCAGCTCTCCCAATAGCTGATGTTAAGGCTTTTTCCTCACATATTAGCAATTAGAAGCACATTTCTTATACATATTCAACTGACTAATGAATAAATGTCTGGAAGACATTTTGAATAACAGATTTCTAGTCTACAGAAACTGTAAAACTGACCTTAAGAGAAAAAGACATCGGAGCTACCAGTGTATCATGTGTTATAACCTATATGCCAACTACTTTTATTTATTTGTGTGCTCTATGAATTTCAGAAGCTAGAGCTTCTGTACACTTGTGTAGCATAAATGTAACATGGACCATTTGAGAAGACATTGATTATCTAGTAAGCCATCACAGGGCCTTTATTAAGTATTATTTTAGTTAAATGAATCTTCTCTTACTTACATGAGAGGAATTGTTACTTTTCTCCTGGGCAAATCCCATATAGAAGAAATATTACCACATTATCTATAAGGGAAAGAACATGTTAGTACTAAGACTTGGATTTAATACCTTACTATATGGAATAAAGATAGAAGAATAGGGCCTTGGTTATGAATAGAAACTCCATTCAGGCATTAAATAGATTGAAAAAAGAAGAAAACAAATATACAATTTTACAATGGCAATACTTGTCTGATAAATGATCACTATTTGATAGACTTGTGATATAATTTGAGAGGTTCTAAGGAAGCTCTCTTTCTTCAAATGTCCTTGTTTATTTTGCTTCAAATACCATCACTAGATTACTTTGGAGATTAAAGGTGACCAGAAATATTTGAGCCTTGGCCCTGGCTGGTAGCCCAGTGGGTAAGGCGCCGGCCTGCAAACCCAAAGGTTGCAGGTTCGATTCCCCAGCCAGGGCTCACAAGGTTGCAAACCAGGTCTCCAGTCAGATCTGTGGCTGGAGTCAGGTGAAAGGCAACCATACATTGATGTCTTTCTCCCTCTCTGCCTCTCTCCCTTCCTCTCTTTCTAGAAATAATTAAATAAAATCTTAAAATATATGAGAGTCTTCTCAATATATTTATAGACTCAATATATTTGAGTCTTCTAAATTAAATACAACACCCACAGAAGTAGTCCCACATCGAGCCTTACCCAACAATGTTTATACAATGGGAGGGGCAATAGAATATAAGGTAGAAAAATGACCAAGGCAAGCTTCACATTATTTACTTCAAAGCCAGTCCTGGAACTCAAGCTTGGAAGGGGAGAGTAGAAGAAATAAGAGAGTTTTGTCTTCTAGTAAGGTCTCCCTGGGAGGGGACACTGTAGCTGAGGAATAAATAGTAGAAATAGTGGGGATGTGAAGATGTGCCTGTGGGGGTGTCAGGAGAGGAAGGCTGAAAGGAAAGAAGTGAGAGGCTGATATTGGGAGTGCTTAGATGAAAAAAGATAGGTTTCCTCCCACTATAAGCTGAGAGTTGGTTGTCAAGAAAAATCATTATGAGTGTGGCTTAGTGGTTTCACTAATTAGGAAAAACCTGAGAGAAGAAATTTGTGTAGCCTCATTGGCATATAGTTGGTAGGATTAGGACAGACAAGCAGCAGGGTTCATAAGGGAGAAATACAATGCACCACTTAATTATATGCTTGTCTTCTGTAAGCAATTAGTATCAGAAGTTTATGGTAATTAAGGAAAGCACAGTCTGTGTGAGTCATTTACCATATCTAGTGGTAATTCATTCATTGTTATTGACTATGTATAATTTCAGACTTCTAATGAAAAATGTGTATTGGTAAATTACTTGGGGTATGGTCTCCTCTCAAATGACCCATAACCATAAGAGTAAGATAGAGACTGTCAGTCTTAAAATTCATAATAATAGATGTTTTAATCATATAAAACATATACATAATTTATGAAGGCATTAAAAAATTACTGATATAACATTTTTTTTGATTTATTAAATCTATTTTTGCTCTCAGTAATAACTAGTTCCTAATATTCACATAGTATTCCACCAATTGAATCAATAGAGTCAGCTCTTTGATTTTAATCTGAAAACTGACTTATTTGAATCCTGGAGAGAAAATGATGTTAAAAATTAAAATTTTGTGAAAGGAAATTCAAACTGAATTCAAAAATCTTTTTTTTATATAGAAAGCCAAAGTCTGCTCCTAGTGCTACCAAAAGCTGATGCTCCATGTCTCTATTCTGTCATGAAAAAAACAAATAGATATTATTTTTATACCATAGGACATTGTTCTTCAAATGGTGTGATTGAGGCATGTGTTGTTACCTCCTAGACTAAGTTTTGATTGCTCAAGCACCTGTCTTTCTCGTACTGGAAAGAACTGAAAAGTAGGGTTGGTCTGAGAACATTGTCCTGAAGGTTGTCATTGAGGGAGGAAAGCTGTGTGTCATTTCTGGTCCTTGATCTGTTCTCAGACCTCTTATAGCACTTGTCTCCTCTTCTCTGTCTGATCATGTGCATTCCTGGCATCAGTCCAATGTCATCTTCCCAATAAATCCCTCTCATCCAGGATGTTATATTAGAAATAGAGTTTAACCATCCTTTAAAGACTCAAATAGAAGACTAGGGATCAAATTGCTTAAATATTTTAGGTTATGTAATAAATCAAAACATTCTTCTGGCTAAAACACAATGACCAAAATAAAGTTACTTGGGATTCATAATACATTTGGGGGAAAAACATACTCATCTTTAAAAACAAACAGTTGCTTTCTTTTGTGTGTGTGTGGAGGAAATCATTAGAACTTTCTCCAGAAAGAATTCCTAATTTAGGTAATATCTTAATAAATTAGGTGGCTTCTTCAAATTACACTTATATGATTGAGAATTACAACTGTAAGTTAAAGAACTACAGAGTATATGACAAGGCCCTGATAATCTGCTAGTCATGGATGGATCCTATCTTCAGCTGACACATATTTCTGTTGTATTAATGCCTTTTGTGTTAACTAATTCTCTTCTTATTAAAATAATTAGTTGTTATTTTACTATTTTGCAAACCCTTAAGAAAAAATATCATGCCACATGGCCTGTAGGGACAGGAGTATATGTTACTAAGACCAGGATACAATCCCTTAGGAGCTAGAGAGAAATTAGAGAGGAATCACAGCTTATGAATTGGCTTTCCTTTAGTGACAAGCGAGGCCACAGCAAAACAATGTTGCACCTCCATAGTGACTCCACTTCTCTGAACAAAGATTAGTTCATGACCAGTGGCATAATTTGAGGGATTCTAAGAAAACCCTCTCTTTAAATGTTCATGAGCTTCCCGGCTCAAATTCTTCCATCAGTTTAATTTGGAAGGGTTTAGAAATCTCTGAGCTCTCTAATTAAATGCATGTATTGACTTTGAGCCTTATCAAACAGTGTTGTGTACATAGTAAGAAAGGCAATGGAACTTAAGGTGAAAAAATCACACAGAGATAAATAAATAAATTTTATTTATCTCACTGTTTAGTCTGTCAACCATGGACCCAAGCCCTGGAGGAGAGAAGGAAGAAGGCAAGATGTTTACAAAGATGAGCTTTCTGAGAGGAGGTGCTCTGAGGAACAGACAATAAAAAGTATGAGAAAGTAAGAATGTATTTGAGAGAAAAGGACTGGGGTAGTCAAGGCACATTTAGTGCTCTGAGATCTGTTTGAGACTGAATGTGCATAATGAAGTTAACCAGATGGAAAAGGTGGGTTTCCTCAATACACAGGCTGAGGGAAATTATCTGTGGGAAATGCTCTGAGGAGTGAGGCTTACATGAGGATATGCAAAGCAAAGAAAATGATCAAAGAAGTCTATGAAGTCCCTAGCCAGCCTTGGGACAGGCAAGGAATGGTATCTGAAGAGAGGGGAGAGACTGATGGAAGCTCCATCTCTACTCACCTCAAGTAGACAACTACCAGCAAAGGCCTAAAGTAATATAAACTGGGAGATGTGAGAAAATTCAACACTGCAATAATCAATGTATTTTTTTACTTATCATACAAACAACATTTATGCTTGAAAAACTCTCAATGCCAGTGTAGCAACAGTGCAGCTTTACAACAAAGAGATTACCTCTCAGCTGTGGATTTCAAAAGTGGCATTTCTGAGTCTCACTGGTAGTACAAGACACTTATTTACACAAACTCACAGGATGGGAGAAGAAATATACTGCTCTCTAAAAGATGATGAGCTTACTTCCAGTCATGCTGGAGGCACAGGTAGACACACTTTGCCTCTTCATGTAACCATAGAAAGAATTATAACTAGATCTCAACAAAAACAAATAACAACCAGAACCATCGGAAAATTGAGCTATAGGGAAGTTCAACAACAAAGCACTTAAAGAAGCCACATTCATCCAGATGACTAGGACCGCCAGAGCCACAAAGACAGGAAGAGAGGCAGTGTGGCTTGGACAAGTGGTGATGGTGACAGAACTGATGGTCTCACGTTTGCATGTGGTGGGTAAAAATTGGGAGGGATACCCTGGGAGTGAGAGATCCTAGCCCCAGGCCAGACCACATGACCAGGGATCCAGCATCAGGAAGATAATCTCCCACTACCTCTGACTGTGAAAACCAGTGGGAGTTGTGGCAGCAGATGAAATTGCCAGAATTTCACTGCTTAAGTTGCCCACATGGTGTGGTGGGATGAAATGCTGAATTTTTGCAATTTAAAGGATTCACAAGGTTTTAGAACTTACTCAGATCTCAGGGCAGCAACTGGAAGGGCAGCAATAGTGTAAAGGGAAGTAGGTGAAATGACTAGAAATAGGGTGAGTGCCAGGCAAATCTCCAGAAGCCAGGTGGGGGCATTCCCCTTCTCTCTGAGCCCCGCAATAAACACAGAGCCACAAAATGGTAAAATGAGTGGCCCTTCCAGTCAATTACCTAAGGCCCCGCCCTACTGTATTTATAGGTGTTTCTGCTACACATGCTATGCTACTGAGACAGGGAGTTAAAGCAGCTCTACCTAATATACAGAAATAAATACAGGGAGGCTATTAAGTTGAGGAGGCAAAGAAATATGGCACAAATGAAAGAACAGGAAAAAAAAACACAAAAAACAGAAAAAAACTAAACAAAACAGAAATAGCCAGCCATCAGATACAGAGTTCAAAACATTGGTGATAAGGATGCTCAGAGAACTCATAGAGTACAGCAAAAACATAAAGGAAGACATGAAAGTTACACAAAGTAAAATAAAGAAAAATCTACAGGGAACCAACAGTGAAGGGAAGGAAGTGGGTATCAAATCAAGATTTGGAACCAAAGGAAGAAATAAACATTCAACCAGAACAGGAAGAAGAGAAAAGATTGCAAAAAATGAGGAGAAGCTTAGGAACCTCTGGGACAACTTTAAACATCTCAAAATCTGAATCATATGGGTGCCAGGAAAAAAGGGAGAGCAAGAAATTGAAAATCTATTTGAAAAAATAAAAAGTAAACTTCCCTAATTTGGTGAAGGAAATAGACATACAAACAAGTTCAAGAGAGGCCCCAACTAGTTGCACCCATAGAGGACTGCACCAAGAAACATCATAATTAAACTGTCGAAGGTTAAAGATAAAGAGAAAATCTTAAAAGCAGCAAGAAAAATGAAGAGAGTTACTTACAAAGATTTCCCATATGATTATTAGCTGATTTCTCAAAAGTAACTTTGCAGGCAAGAAGGGGCTGGCAAGAAATATTCTAAGTGATTAAAGGGAAAGACCTACAACAAACTCTTCTATCTAGCAAAGCTGTCATTTAGAATGAAAAAACAGATAAGGTGCTTCCCAGATAAGGTAAAGCTAAAGGAATTCATCACCACCAAGCCATTATTACATGAAATGTTAAAGGGGCTTATTTATGAAAAAGAAGAATTCAAACTATGAACATTAAAAGGACAACAAACTCCATCAATAACTGACTTTAAAAATCAAAAAAAACAAAAACCAACTAAGCAAACAACCAGACAAGGAACAGAATCATAGGTAGGGAGATTATTTGGAGGGTTATCAGAGGGGAAGGGGATGAGGGGAGTGGGGGAAATGGTTCAGAGATTAAGAAGCATAATTGTAGGAACAAAACAGACAGAGGTATTAAGAATAGTTTAGGAAATGGAGAAGCCAAAAACTTACATGCACAACTCATGGACATAAACTAAGGTGGGAGAAATTGCTGAAGGGAAGGGGATTACCTTGCAGAGGAGTGCAAAGGGGAAAAAAATGAGATAATTGTAACAGCATAATCAATTAAATATACTTCAAAATAAAATAAAAGATGATAAGCTTAAAAGGAAATTCATGGGATCCAGCCACAGACCAGCACAACTTTTCACCTATGATTTAGATAATACAAAGGGCATAAAAATCTAACTGAAACACCAAGAACATTAGAACCCATCTAAGGTGACAAGAGATCTCTTTGAAAGATCTTGTTTTTGACTGCATGAGCACTTTGAGGGCCCTCCTGTACCCTGGCCTCAAATAAGAAAGATGGCTAGTTATTTGGTAGGGTTGATCTTTGAGATCATTTGAAACCCATTCAGTTTATATTTGGAGGATACAATTGGAAGATGACCATGTCTGTAGTCAGCAAAGTGGAAAACCCTTGGACTGAACATTATTAGAAAAAGCACAAACTAGTACCCATACCTAAAACTTAGGATTTATCAGGACCTAATATATATTGGACCTAGCATGGCCACCAAAGGAATTCCTTATGATCTGCACCACTGTTAAGCATTTCCTTTGGCCCTTTCATCTTAGAGGAGGGGTGATTGACATCTGAGCAGAGCTGGGATGGTACCGTCTTCTGGACACAACTAAAAACCATTTCTGAACAGGTAAACTTGATAGATCCTAGACTCAAATATATTTAAGCCATATTCTTGAGCTTAAACATATTTACACTATTGAGTATTGACCTAATGTCCTAAATGCCCTGAATAATCAGGACTTGGACTGAATTGGTTACCATAACGTTTGAAAAACTGGGGCAAAATTTAAGTAAGCACCTGCTATCTGATTGTCTGACTGTTTACCTCTCAGGGTATGATAGCATTCATATGTTTTTTTTAGGCATTGGAGTAATAAGGGCCACAGAACATGAAATAATACTGCCCTTATCAATAAGGGTGTTCAAGTAAAGCAACAGTGTTTAGGTCTCTTTCTCAACTTTGAACTTATTCAAGGCAGGTGAATTTCTGACTGGATTCCAGCCCAGTTGCATCAGAAAAATGGTTGAATTTGGGGTCATTGAACAGCATCAAATTCTACAATGCTTCCAGGTACCTGCACAGTGGAAATTACCACCTGGTTGTAAATCAAAACCACATGTACACCTTCAAATGAAACTGGACTCTGGTGCAGAAATTTGTCAACATGTGAAATACCACACATTTAAAAAGGCTTGTGAGCAACAAAAACGTTACCACTGTAAAAACGGATATTAAACCTCACTGCCCCAGTCACTCTCAGTTCAGTGACCAGACCATGGCTTAGAGCAGAGGAACAGGAACCATCTCCAAATGTAATTGGAGGCATCTGACAACCACAAAGAATGCAGGAAACAAAAGCACTGTGCTTGGGTGAAGCCTTGATAAAATGTCCTGCAACACCTGGCTTGGATAGATGCTTCCTCTTCATTTTTGTTATGAATGCTTTGTTGTATGATTTAATTCTGTGTGATGCTATGCCTTTGACCTGTTGAAATAGTTTTATGGCTGTAAAATCATAACTAAGATTTTCCTGTAGAATGACCAAGGAATCATTTTCCATTGACTACTCTGAAATAAAACATACATAAAAATATATAAGCTAGTTTCATTTAAATCATAAAGCATAAAGATATGAGATAGTTGAATGACCACTCTACACATTAGCCTCCTTATATACAAAATAGAGATACTAATAATAGCTACCTCATAAGGATGTTGAAAGGATTAAATAGGTTATATATGTAAACTATTACATAAATATTAGCTTAATTGTTTCCCAATTAAATATTGTTTTCCAAAGTACCAGTTCAGATCCAAGCCTATAGTAAATGTTCTATAGATATTATGTCACCAAAGGTACTACTTCAAAAACGTTACTCTATCCCACCATCGACATTAATTTTCTCCTTCTTGTCTGTACCAAATCATCACCTTTTCCACTGCAAGCAAGAGTGGATCTCTGGCAGAATAAGGCCTTCATCAATAGCCAGGAGATCAAGCAAGGAAAGGTGGAGCTGTGCCAGGGATCTTTATCACTGGGAGAAAGATAAAGAAGACATTTCTGAAGCATTAACTTATGAGCCCAGAATTCTAATTTACATCACCTATAAATCTAAGCTCCTCTAAACTGAGACTTATATCTGGGCTTTGAGAGATGAAGAATAATGGTGTATTTTATCTGCTAGGGCCTGGTGGATGGCAGAGATCCCAAAATTAACACTCATAATCAAGACTGCTGAAAAAGCACCAGCCAGTCTAAACCAGTTCCAGGTATTTTGTTTGGTGATAGTCTCTGTCGTGTAATTTAGATGGGAAATGAAAGTGCTACCAACAGGAAATTCTCTGGTCAGAGTCTGTTTTGGCAGCTTTGGGTAGTTTTCAGGAGTAGTATTTCTTTTTCCCCACAGGAAAAGCAGTTGTGATTAGTAGAATTGCATAAGTAGTTTTTAGCTTTCACTTTCTTCCTTCTTTGGAAGTTAGCATCTTTTGGTAATTTAAATGTAGGTCTACAGTGTTAGAAGAAAATTGGAATTGCTTTTCAGTGTTGGTTACAGTAGAAAACTTTTCTTTCATTTTAGATTAAGCTGTCTTGTTTGTGACTGGGAAGGAATAAGAATTTTTTAAATTAATTTATCGTTCTATTACACTTATCCCATTTTCCTCACATTGCTCTCCCCTGCCCTGCCCACACTATCCCCTCTAAAATAGTCAATCCCCACCCCGTTGCCTTTGTCCAAGGGTCATTTACACTAGTTCTTTGACTAAGTTCTTCCCCTACTTTCCCCACTTCTCCCTCTTCCCTTTCTCTTTTGGTCACTGTTAGCCTGTAAGCCAAGCAGCAAAAAGAAAATACCATGATTTCACCTAATACAGGAACCTAATGAACAAAACAAACAAATTAGCAAAATAGAATCAGAGGCATGGAAATAAGGAACAGAATTTTTTAAATCAATTGCTCTCTAAGGAAAATGCTAGTTTTTAATGACATTAAGTTGTTTTTTTAATCACCAAATGAAGCTCAGACCACATTGAGCACACTCAGCAGAAGGAAGAAAACCCATTTCCCTTAAAGTTCAAGACAAACTGATGGCATATCACAAATAATTTCCTAGCATTCTGATTAGAATGAAGAAAACTACTGAAACAAGGAAACTGGAAATGTGCCTGATTTTTGATATTTTAAAAAGCAACTGGCCAGGAGGTTTGTGAGGGCCTTCAGAGCCATCAGCACAGACATGGCCCCCCAGCAAGCACTTGCTGAAGGCTGCTGGCCTGGCCACACTGTGTTAGGCACAACAGGGTGAAGAATCGACAGAGTCCAGCATGACTGCTTTTCTGAAAGGGCTGAAAATCTGTTTGGAGAACTATCAGCAACCCAAGGACAGTTATTCAAGTGGAGAATAAAGAGCATATTCACAAATAAAAGCCATCATTTGGAGTCAGCTCTGAGACAATACACATTACAGGAGATAATGATAAAGTAATAAGAAAACAAAAGGCCTGAGTTTTTTATATTAATTTATTTTCGTTCTATTACAGTTGTCCCATTTTCTCCCCATTGCTCTCCCCTGCCCCACCTACCCCATACCCTCTCCCAAAATCAATCCCCACCTGTCCAGTCCATGGGTCATTTATATTAGTTCCTTGGCTAAATAAACCCTTTCCCTTCTTTCTCCCTTTCTCCCCCTCCCCCTCTGGTCAATGTCAGTCTGTTCCTTGTTTTCATGCCTCTGGTTCTATTTTGCTAATTTGTGTTTTTTTTTGTTCATTAGTTTCCTGTATTAGGTGAGATCATATAATATTTGTCTTTTGCTGCCTGAGTTACTTTCACTAAACATAATACTTTCCATTTCCATCCATGCTATCACAGAAGGTAGGAGTTCTTTATTTCTTCTGCATAGTATTTCACTTCTCCAAGGAGGACATACAAAAGGCCCATAGGCATATGAAAGAATGCTCAACATCACTTGCCATCAGAGAGATGCAAATTAAAACCACAATAAGATACCATCTCACACCTATCAGAATGGCCATCATCAACTAATAAACAAACAATAAGTGCTGGCCAGGATGTGGAGAAAAGGGAACCCTAGTGGTTGGTGGGAATGCAGACTAGTGCAGCCACTATGAAAAACAGTTCGGAATTTCCTCAGAAAACTAAAAATAGAACTGCCTTTTGACCCAGCAATTCCACTGCTAGGATTATACCTGAAGAAGCCTGAAACACCAATTCAGAAGAACCTATGTTCATAGCAGCGCTATTTACAATAGCTAAGTGCTGGAAACAACCTAAGTGCTCATCAGTGGGTGAATGGATCAAAAAACTGTGGTACATTTACACAGTGGAAGACTTGAGTTCTAGTCTTGACTCTACCACTAATTAGTTTTGGGCTTTGAATGAAGTTATTTAAACTCCCTGGGCTTCTGGTCCCCGTAGAGGAGGCGTAAAATATGGGGATAAAACATGAATATCCCTAGGAAAGTGAATGTAATTGTCCTGTCAGGTGCCAAATGACTGTCACTTTTTTTTTTTTTTTTTTTTAATTAACAGCAAGAGGCCCATAGTGACTCTATATGTCTTAGAATCCCAAAGAAAATGAGACATCCTGTACTTACTGAACAAAGACAGGAGTTTACTGTCTTATGGAGAAGAAAAATTTGAGTGACTATAGACATTTTTTCTTTACCTGTTTTTGAGGTTTTCTATAGTAATGGGCTATGATCCATCATTGATTTCACCACATAAAATAGCTGTTGTGATTATAAGAAACAGCTTAAGTGAGGTGATTAGCTTAAATTCTCTCATAATAGGTTCTCAATTAGCAGGAACTCTTATCATTTTCTCATCAATTCAGTAAAGTTGTGGGCACAGGCACCCAGATCTCAGTGCCTTTATTTCTCTTTTAAAATAGATTTCAAAATATTTGTAAAAGATTTTCCATTTATTAATGAAAACTTAAATGGCCCTGGTGACTTTTATTTCAAAGAAAATGACAGTGAGAGCTTCTGACTCTCCTTGGACATTTTTTATTTTATTATTATTTTCTACAGCGGGTTACAGATAAGCAAATGAGTAGAAACCATCGTTTGCCTTAGTGACCTAACCAAATGGTTAGAACTAATCATATTTCCTTGTGTTTTTTTTTTTAATGTTTCTCTGCTCAGAATCCCTACCAAAAAGTCCTCTATAGCAAATGTGATGATTAAACAGCAAACCCCTAAATGTTTGGGAAAATTGTGGTATTTGAAAGTTATTTCCCCTGGTCTTAGAATTTTAATTAAGAAAGCTAAGAAACCACAGGTTTCTATGTGATGTGTGAACCACATTCTAGAAATGAGTTCCCTTTTGATAAAAAGTTGATAAAAAGTGGTATTTAACAAGGTCAGTAGGTCACAGGACTGCATCACTTTGCCTTGAACTAACCTTATTTAATTATCTAAACAAATTAATGCATCTTCATAGCCATCGAGAATTATTAGGAAGGTTGACTCTGTCCCTTGGTCATTTAAGTTATTAGAAAATTGGATTACTCCTTCTGTCGTGGACGCTCTTTCCTTTCTTTCATTCTATCACCTCCCTTTCTCACTGCTGCTATCTGCCTCCTCCCCACCTGCCTCACACTACAGTGTGCTTCTTTCTCCGAGATCCACATGAACAGGGATCCAAAGAGCACGCATTCGTCTTTCTTCACATTTGAAGTAGACTCAGTCCTACTCTGTGGAGTCTACAAATAGTATATTATTGATATTTCCTTTCTACATAAGTAAAAGATGTTAATCATTAAAAACTACAGTCAAGAAAAAAAAAGAAAGAAAAAGAAAATGCAAAGCATCTATAATTTACCACCTAGAGAACCATTGTTATACTGTAGACTATATCTTTCTAGTGTGTTGCTATGCCTATAGAACACTTTTTTTGTTTTTTACAAAAATTGGATCATGGTATCAGATAGTTTTCTAATTTATTGCCTTTCACTGAATGATTATACAAATTTTTCCAAGTCATCCAAAATTCTATAACATTTTTTCCAGTCCAATTTAACAAACGTTTCTTCAGAGCTATCATATACACAACTCTGTTACTCATAGGGACCACAGGTGAGCCAGGCAAAGGTAGCTGTGCTTGCAAACACAACAGAAACACAAATTAGAGGAGTGTTAGGAAGTGGATGGATAGGATGTTATAGAAGTAAATGCCCAAGTGATTAAATCTTGACCAGAGGTTGGAAAAGGGCCCCGAGGAAGTGACTTTACCTCATAACGAGAATGCAAGTATGCCGGGGGATAACTACACCTGTAGACATTATTGGCTGATTCCTGAGGCCTCCCCTGTCAGCTAGCTCTACCCGGTGTTCATACCTACTTTACTTCTATTACCCATCTGTGTGTAAATAGGCTTGTTTCTTCACCTTTGCCAATTAAATGGATATTTGTTTATTAACCATCAACCTATGACAAGAAAAATTACACAGGAGAAACAGCAACTGTATATTTCTCCAGTCTAGCCTCAATTTCAGGGCCATAGGCTGAATGCATTGCATGAGTATCAAGTTAGAAAATCCATGTAATATCTGGCTTAAATTTAGCATGTTGTTGTTATATTATTCATCCAGTTGGCAAGAGACAATTGGAAACCTTGTGTCTCATACAAGATGGTTTACAGATTGCTCCTAGCAGCTCTGGAATGTGGGTACCATCACCAACTTCACCCAGAGATGCCACATGGTCACTCATCTGCCCAGCTCAAGACCACTTCACTGCTTCAAAAGTTCCCTTTTTTCTTGTGGGTTCTGGATAATGGCTGCTTCTGATAATTGCCCCTCCCCTCTACAATGAATTCACTTCCTTTGAGATATTGACCAGAAACGCTCTCATCCCACCTGGTGACCTCATAACCTAAGGATAAAGCCACCAGACATCCATGACCTGAAGGAAGCCCCAGAATCACTTCCCCAAACCAGCCTCTCAGCTCTGCACTCCTTGTCACTTCTTCCAGCATAAAGAGATCAGCTATGATCTCTTGATTTCTGATTTGCTTTGTGAGACATCCTGTTTACATTATATATTTTCTTGGACTAACTTTGAAATTCAAAAGCCTCTGCTTTTTTTCTGTCTGCTGAATATCCATCTTTGATTTTACATTTAGAAACAAAGGATGAATGAGGAAAGCAGATTTGAAATATCCAATTCAAGATAACATTCTGGACACTAAATTATATAGAAAGTCCCCAAGTATTTGAGTCAACTAATCTCTTCTCTAAGAGGAAGAGGTTATATTTTGTTACTGTAATTATTAGTGCAAATGTTTCCTTGCTTTTATATGGACATTTGGGAAAGCAGGAGAATAAGTTTTCAAGGTATTTTCTAAGGTAAAGGCGTTAAGAAATACAAATTGCCAATTATAAGATAGTAATGGGGATATAAAGTACAGCATAGGAAGTCTAGTCAATAATATAATAACTATATATGGTGCAAGATTTATCAGGATGATTACTTCATAAGTTATATAGATGTCAAATTACTACATTGTACTCCTAAAACTAACACAATATTGTGTATCAGCTATAATTAAAATTTAGTTTAAAAAATTTTTTGAAATATTTTCTTGAGCAGTGAGAAGCCTATGAGATAGAGTGTGGAACTCTGTCCACTGATAACTGGCTGTGTGACAACTTCTGAGGGTGAGATCTCAATGTGTGGATCCAAGAACCTTGATGTCCTCATCCAAAAATGGATTAAATAATAACCTGCCAACATCACAGAAATGTCATGAAGCTTACATGACATTTGTAAAAGTGACAACAAACATTAAAAGTTTTACAAAAGTCCATTTAAAAAAATAAGCTGGCTCTTTCTTAGGTATAATATCTTAATAAGTCCGTGGAGAAATGTTCTAAGTCACCCTTCAACAAATTTCACACATACTTAGAAAATAAAATATATTTCTTTCAAATGTATTTTAGTTGTATTTATGGTTCCAATTATTTCTAGCAAGTCAAATTTAGTTACAATTTTATTTTGCATAAGCAGGTAAGAATATGTAATAATTTGATTTCAACCATCAATGAGAGAGAGTTTTTGTGTGTTTTGTTTTGTTCCACATTTTATGCTCAGCAGTAGCACTTCTGCTGTCTACAGGTTCCAGGCTGGGCCCACAAACCAGGGGGCAATCTGGTCTCAGCAAACCTGATAGCAGTGAGATTACTCATTTCCGCTGACCTGCAGGAGGTCCTCCTCTGTGACCGCGCTGCAGTGTAGCAGAAGGAGCTCAGCCTTTCCAGTCAGACTGTCCTGGCTTCCAGTTTCAGATGAGTCTTTTCACTTTATTTTCCCTCTGTAAGATGGAGATAATTCCTATTTTGCAGCATGTTTGCGGATTAAATAAGGTGAAGAATATTGTTATGTAACAATTCTGGAATCTAGAGATTTAAAAAAAAAAAATGCTTTCTTTCTTCTTCCCCCTCCATCACCAGATCGATGCTCTGGTCTGTCCAGCTGCGTCCCCAGCCTCCTCGCTCCAGTGCAGTGAGGGGCAAGCAGGCACCAAGCTCAGTGGCCGCGTGTCTCCTGTTTAGAAGGATCCTGCTGCACAAGACAATTTCCTCGACGGGACGCTAATTGCTTGGTCGTGTAGTATGCAGAAAAATGAATACAAATCTGTGTCTTGATGAATGCCTGCTCAATGAATATGCATCCATTTATCACGTGATGGCAATGACAATTTTTCCAAGAAAGGTTTCTGCTTTACATATGTGTGGCCGATGCATGAAGTGGATTTTATAAATCACTATGACATCACCACCAGAAAATGCCCTCTAGCCATCTTAAAAACAGCCCTTGGCAAGGGGCCTATCAAATTGAAGAGAATGGCCATAAAGCCATCAGTTCATGTGACATAAAACTGATATATTATGTGATAATGCTTCAAGTAGAGCCCGGGACCCCATCCATCACACAGGCGGCTGCGCGGCCAGGTTCCGAGCCGTGTGTTAATGAGACCGTCACGCTCCACTCCCGCAGCAGATTGCGGTCCCCAATCAGCACTTGGGGACCTAGACACCGGAAAATGTTCTGGTTGAAAATATGTTTCGTTCACTAATGAACTTTCCCTGGAGAAGGTTACATCAGGACAAAGGTCACACAGCTTCTTGGGGATACAGTGTCCTCACGTGTAAAAGGTCAGGCTGAATCCATGTTTCTCAGGAAGAGACGCGCATCAGGCTTATTTGGCTAACTAAAAGCACAGGGTTGGGACCACACGCCAGCGTAGGGCCTGGGAATCCTCGGCTTCAGGAGACCCTAGGTGATTCTGATGCTCACCTGGGTTCAGCCTTTTTACTCAGGGTCTTCCCAGGACTAACAGCATCAGCACCTGCTGGGAGTTTATTAGAAATGCAGAACCAGAATCTGGATTTTAACAAGATCCCCAGTAATTCAATCCACGTTAATATTTGGGAAGCATTAGAACAGTATTTCCCCACCTTGAACCTACATAAACATCTTTTGGGAAGCTTTTAAGTATCTCACTGCCCAGCTGTGCCACATACTCAAATCAAAACCTCCAGGAGTACAATGTTATTGACTACATTGCCTATGCTGTACTTTACGTCCCCATCTATGCTTTTATAACTGGCAATGTGTGCTGCTTGATCCCTTCAGCTTTTCCACCCAATCCCCCAGCCCCCTCCCATTTAGCAACCTCAGTTTGTTCTCTGTATCTATGAGTCTGTTTTTGTTTTGATTGTTCATTCATTTTGTTTTTTTTAGATTCCACACATGAGTGAAATCATATAGTAATTGTCTTTCTTTGACTTATTTCACTTACTATAAAATGCTCTAGGTCCATCTATATTGTTCCAAATGGCATGATTTCCTCCTTTTCATGGCTGAGTAATATTCCATTATATACATATAATATATATAGGAAAAGTTTACTGCCTATATATATTTCTTTATCCACTCATCTATTGATAGACACTTAGGTTGCTTCAATATCTTGGCTATTGCAAATAATGCTGAAATGAACAGATATGCATATATCTTTTTTTGAATTTGTGTTTCCAATTTCTCTGGATAAATACCAGGAAGGATTATAAGGTAGTTATAGTTTTATTTTTTTGAGAAACCTCCATATTGCTTTCATAAGTGCCTGCATCATTCTGCATTCCTACCAAAAGTGTACAAGGGTTCCCCTTTGTCCACATCCTCACCAACACTTGTTATTTATTGATTTATTGATGATAACCGTTTGGACAGGTGCAAAGTGATATCTTATTGTGGTTATATAATTCTCATTTCTCTGGTGATTAGTGACAGTGAGCATCTTTTCATCTCTTGACCATCTGTGTGTCTTTCTTGGAGAAGTGCCTATTCAGTTCCTTTGCCCATTTTTTAAGTGAGTTGTTTGTTCATTTGGTATAAAGTTTCAGGAATACCTTATATATTTTGGATACTAATCCCTTATGAGATGTATGTTCCCCTATCCAGTGGGATGCCTTTTCACTTTGCTGATGGTTTCCTTTGCTGTGCAAAAACTTTCTGATTTGGTATAGTCACATTTGTTTATTTTTTCTTTTCTTTCTCTTGCTCAAGGAGACATCCAAAAAGAGTTTACTGCCTATGGTTTTTTTTCTAGGAGTTTTATGATTTGAGGATTTACATTTAAGTTTGTTCTTGTGTATGGTGTAAGAAAGATTCTTTTCTTTCTTTCTTTCTTTCTTTCTTTCTTTTCTTTTCTTTTTTTTTTTTTTTTTTTTTTTTTTTTTTTTTTTTTTTTTTTTTTTTTTTTTTTTTTTTTTTTTTTTTTTTTTTTTTTTTTTTTTTTTTTTGCATGCATCTATCTATTTTCCCAATGCCATTTATTGAACAGGCTGTCTTTACTCCATTGTATGCTCATGCCTCACTTGTCATAGATTAATTGATCAGATAGCCATGAATTAATTTCTGAGGTATGGTGTCAGATGAGTGCTAGACTTCAGGATGGTCACTTTTAAGTTATATAAATGTCTAATAACTATGTTATATTCCTGAAACTACTATAATATTGTATAGCAACTATAATTGAAAAATAAAAAAATATTACTTAAATATATAATATGAAAGGATCTCTGTGATCTTAGAGTAAGCAAAGATTATTGTATAGGCTATAGAAAACAGACATTATAAAATAAAAACCAATAAAGTAGTTTTTATAAAAATTCAAACTTTTACTCTTCAAAAGACCCCATTAAGAAAACAAAAGATAAGGAAAAAACCCTCTAGAAGTAGAACCCAGACGTCAGGGGTTTTTGTTTTGTTTTTTGATGTCCACAGATGATTCTAATACATAGCCACCCTTGAGAACTAGCTTGGAACCTTGTTTACAATTTACACCTGAGGCTTCAGCTGAAGTCCTGAAAGCAAGAGGACAATGGAAATGCACAGAACCCCCAGAGTTAAGGAGGGGACTTCAAACAACAGTAGAAAGAAGAGAGGCATTCCTTCCAGCTCCACATTCAGCCAGGTATTGTTTCACTGTTTCCTTCTTTTATATAATATATACCTTCAGTACAACCCTGTAAGATAAGGCTTGTTAAATAGTTTTAAGCTGAAGACAGTTCAGAGAGTTAGTGATCTGCCCAAGGTTATGTAGCTAGTAAAGGCTACACTAGTACCCACTCTAGTACCCTCCCCTCCCTGGCTACCATTGCTCCTCTCCTGCTGTACTACCCAAGATATATTAGATTCTTAAAAAGTGGTAGCACACTTTCAGGAGTGATAGGTAGAAATAGGGTGACTGCCATTTCCACAGTCATTCTATGAGTATCATCAGAATGGAATTTTGGGAAAGATCCAAACATTAAGCTTTCTAAGGATAAGATATTATAGTAGAAAACTAGAGAAGCCCAGATCCACCCAGTTAGGTGGAAGTTCTGGATGGGAACTCACCTTGGAGTCTTTGCTCTAGTGACTAAAGCAACTTCCTTAGGATGGAATAAGCATACTGCAATGTACAATTTAAAGCTCACTTGAAAAAAACTTAATTGAGATATAATTGACACACAATGAAATGTACATATGTAAAGCATACAATTGGCTAAGTATTGATATATGTATATACGTACATGAAAATATCGCCACAATCAAAATGTGTTCATTAACATATCATGCCCCCCAAAAAAGTTTTCTACGCACCTTTTAGTGATATTTTCCTGTCTCCACTGCTCTCAGGTGACCACTGATCAGCTCTGTCAATGTAAATAAGATTGCATTTTCTAAAGTTTTATACAAATGAATTTATACAATATATACTATTTTTTGCCTGACTTCTCTCAATCAGCATCATTTTTTTGAGATTATCCAAATTGTTGCATGTATCACATGTTTTGCTCCTTTTATAGTTTATCCATGTCCCTAGTGAAAGATTGTGATATAATAAGAAATATACATGTATATTCAGTCTTTGTTCCCAGATTTTGACAGACACTCCTGAAATACCTGGAAGGCTCTGCGTGATGAATCTTTGGTATGCCGATGCGATGACTTGGCTCAAAGGACCCTAGATAGCTTCAAGTTGAAGACTAATTACCAGAAAAACCAAGTCATGTTGGAACTTTCGGTCATAACCCACCCACCCCCACCTCCAGAGAGGGGAGAGGGACTGGAGATTGAATTAATTGCCCATAGCCAATGATTTAATCAATGATGCCTATGTAATGGAATCTCCATAAAAGCCCCCTAAATGACGAGGTTCAGAGAGCTTCCAAGTTGGCAAACACGTTAAGCTGCTGGGAGAGGAATAACCCAGGGAAGGCAAGAGAGCTCTCTGCTCCTTCCACTATACCGTGCCTGACTCATCTTTTCCATTTAGCCATTTCTGAGTTAGATTTTTTAAAACAACAAACCTGTAATAGTAAGTAAAGTACTTTCCTGGGTTCTTTGAGCCATTCTAGCAAATTATTGAGCAGGAGGAGGGGGTCATGAGAAGCCAGCAATTTAGAGCCAGTCAGTCAGACACATGGGAGGCCAGGGAATCAGGATTGGCACCTGAAGTTGGTGTAGTTTTGTGGGTCTGAGCCCCTAATTTGTGAGATCTGTGGTAACTCTGAGGTGTTGGGGTCAGGGGTAAGTTACAGGACATCCAGTTGGTGTTCTGAGAGATGGAGAACTTGTTGTTGTGGAAAATTCATACATTTGTAGCAGAAGTGTGAGTAAAAATAGCTTAGAGGGATATTTAGGGTTATGAGCCCTTGTATGGTCATATAATTTCATTACTCTTGGATAAATATCTGGGAGTGAAATTTCTTGGTCATATAAAACGTGTATATTTAACTTTATGAGAAAATTCCAACACTTTTTTCCAAAGTGGCATTTTATATCCCCAAAAACAGCATGTGAGAGTACGATTTGCTCCACAACACTTGGTATGTTCAATCTTTATAATTTTAGACATTCTAATAAATGTATAGTGACAACATATAGTAACATTCCATTGTGGTTTTAATTTGCATTTCCCTGGTGATGTTATACTTATTTGGAATGTGTGTGTGTGTGTGTGGTTATTTGTTTTCTGTTACTGTATTTGTTTATTACATTCCTGTACATTCTAGATAAATACAATTTATATGATTTGAAATTATTTCCTCCCAGTCTATGGCTTGTCTTTTTATTCTCTTAATAAATCTTTGAAAAGCAAAAGTTTTTACTTTCAAATAAAGTCCAACTTACCAGTTTTTTCTTTTGTGGGTTATGGTTTTGGTGTCATATCTAAGAACTTTTTGCCTAACCCAGAGGCATACAAATTTTCTTCTAGAATTTTTAGTTTTCAATTTGAATTTTATAATTTTAAGTTGGATCCATCTACAGTTCAGTTGCAAGGTATAAATCAAAAAATTTTAGGCCCTGGCTGGTAGCACAGTGGACAAGGCGCTAGCCTGCGAACCTAAAGGTCGCAGGTTCGATTTCCTAGCCAGGGCACATAACAGGTTGCAAAACAGGTCTCCAGTCAGATCTGTGGCTGGAGGCAGGTGAAAAGCAACCATATATTGATGTCTCTCTCCCTCTCTCTCTTCCCCTCTTTCTAAGAATAATTAAATAAAGTTTTTAAAAAATAAATATAGAATTAAAAAAAAATTTAATGATTGTTTACTTGTTCCAATACCATTTGTTGAAAACATTTTTTCCCCTGAGTTACCTTTAAATTCTGTTAAAAACCAGTTATCCATATATGTATGGGTTTATTTCTAGACTGTTTTTGTTCCCATTTATGTATTTTTCTATTTCAAATACTACCCCACTCCCTTGATTACTGTAGCTTTAAATTTAGTGTAGAATACAGTTAGTAGAATTTCTCCAGCTTTGTTCTTCTTTTCCAATGTTGTTTGCCTATTCTAGGTCCTTTGAATTTCTGAATAAACTTTATAATCAGCTTGTAAATTTCTTCAAAAATGAAAAGAGAAACAAAGACAAGGCTCTTGAGATTTTAATGGAGATTGTATTGCATTTATAAATCAATTTGGTGAGAATTGATATATTTAGTATTCCAATCCATGAAGATGGCATTTCTCTTCATATATTTAGTATTCTTAATTTCTCTCAGAAGTGGCATTTTTACTGTAAAGATCTTGCACATCACTTGTCAGATTTAAATACTTTGAAATATTTCTTATATTTTGATGTTACTAGAATATATGCCTTTTAATTTTGATTTCTAATTGACCATTGCTGTTGTATAAAAATATAATACATTTTTGTATGTTTACCTTGTCACCTGCAAACTTGCTAAATTCATAGTTTATAGGTAGAATCCTTTAGATTTTATATAAAGAAACAATGTCACCTGTGTACAAGGAGGATTTTACTTCTACCTTTCCAAACTGAATGCCTTTTATTTCTTGCGCTATTTCACTGGCTAGAACACCCAATACAATGTTGAATTCAAGTTGAAACAGAAGGCATAGTTGTCTTTTTCTAAAACACAGTGGAAAAGCACTTAGTCTTTCACCACTTTGTGTTAACTGTAGGGTATTTTTAATAGATGGCCTTCATCAGATTTTAAGTTTCCTTCTATGCCTAATTGCTGACTATTGTTATCAGGAGTGGATGTTCAGTTTTGCCAAATGCTTTACTGCAATAATTAAGCTTTTCTTCTTGTCTATTAATATAATGAATTATACTGATTGACTTAAAAATGCTAACTCAAAATTGCATATTCCTAAGATAAAACCCATTTGGTCATGATACTTTTTATATACTGTTGCATTAAATTTCTTAAAATGTTAAGGCTTTTCCATCTGTGTTCATGAGGAATACTGATTTACAATTTTAATTTTTTATGTTACCTTTTATCACCGTTATACCCCCCAAAATCAACACACTGTTGTCCATGTTTATGAGTCCTTTTTCCTTTTCTGCTGATCCCAGCTCCCCCTCTCCCTCTCCCCTCAGAGCTGTCATCCTGCTATCTATGCGTCTGTTTCTGTTTAGCTTGTTAGTTCCCCTTGTTCATTAGATTCCACATGACGGAAATCGTATGGTATTTGTCTTTTTCTAATTGAATTATTTCACTTAGCAAAAGATTCTCCAGGTCCATCCATGCTGTTACAAAAGGTAAAAATATAGTTGTTGTTGTTATTTTTTACAGCCAAGTAGTACTCCATTGTGTAAATGTTCCATAGTTTTATCCACTCATCTACTGATGGACACTTGGGCTGCTCCCATATCCTGGCAATTGTAAATAACACTGCAGTGAACATAGGGACAACTTATGTTCTTTGAATTAGTGTTTCAGGTTTCTTCAGATAAACTTCTAGAAATGGAATTGCTGAGACATAAGGCAGTTACATTTTTTAATTTTGGGGGGTAACTCCATAATGCTTTCCCCAGTGGGTGCACCAGTCTGCATTCCCACCAATAGTGCAAAAGGGCTTCCTTTTCTCCACATCCTTGCTAACACTTGTTATTTGTTGGATAATGATTGCCATTCTGACAGGTGTGATGTAATATATCATTGTGTTTTCATTTTATTTTTTTTAAGATTTAAAAAATTGTTATTATATTTCGTTCATCCCATTTTTCCCCCTCTGCTCTCCTCTTCCCCACCCTCCTTATGCCCCCCACCCAAAGTCAATCCCACATGTTGTCCATGTCTATGGGTCATGAATGCTAGTTCCTTAACTAAACTGTTCCTTTTCTTTGCCTCCTTCTCCCCCCTCCATTCTTCCCCTCCCTCTGCACACTGAAAGTCTGTTCTTTATATTCATGTCTCTGGTTCTGTTTTGTTTGCTTGCTTGTTTATTCATTAGTCTCCTGTATCAAGTGAGAACATGTGGTGTTTAATTTTTACTGCCTGGCTTGTTTCATTAAGCATGATACTCTCCAGTTCCATCTATGCTATCGCAAATGGTGGGAGTTCTTTCTTTCTTTCTGCTGCATAGAACTCCATTCTATAAATGTACCAAAGTTTTCTATTCATTCATCCACTGAAGGGCACTTAGGTGGTTTCCAGCACTTGGTTATTATAAGTGCTGCTATGAACATAGGGTTGCACAGGTTCTTCTGAATTGGTGTTTCTGAATTCTTTGAGTATAATCATACTGGGTCATGAGGCAGTCCTATTTTTAGATTTTAAGGAAATTCCATACTGTTTTACATAGTGGCTGCACCAGTCTGCTTTCCCACCAGCAGTGCTCCAAGGTTCCCTTTACTCCACATCCTCACCAGCACTTGTTGATTTGTTGATGATGGCCATTCTGACAGGTGTGAGGTGGTATCTCGTTGTAGTTTTAATTTGCAGTCTCTCTGATGGCTAAGTGATGTTGAGCATTCTTTCATGTGCCTATGGGCCCTTTGTATGTCTTCCTTGGAGAAGTGTCTGTTCAGGTCCTTTGCCCATTTTTTAATTGCGTTGTCTGTCTCCCTGGTTTTGAGTCATATTAGTTTTTGATATATTTTGGAGATCAAACCCTTGTCTGAGGTGTCATTGGCAAGTATGTTTTCCCATGTGGTTGGTTCCCTTTTTATTTTGTTGATGTTTTCTTTGGCTGAGAAGAAACTTTTCAGTTCAATGTAGTCCCATTTGTTTATTTGTTCTTTATTTCCCTTGCCCTGGGAGATACTTCCATGAAAATTTTGCCGCATGGGATATCTGCAATTTTTTGCCTATGTTTTCCTCTAGGGCTTTTATGGTGGCACTGTTTATATATAAGCCTTTTATCCATCTCAAATTTACTCTGGTGTATGTTGTAAGTTGGTGGCCTAGTTTTATTTTTTTGTATGTGCCTCCAGTTCTCCCAACACCACTTGTTGAAGAGTCTATTTGCACTTCATTTTATGTTCCTTCCCCCTTTGTCAGAGTTTCCCATAGAGTCCTGGGTTTATTTCTGGCCTCTCTATTCTGTTCCATTCATCTGTTTGTCTGTTCTTGTGCCAGTACCAGACTGTTTTTGATGACTATGGCTTTGTAATATAGTTTGATATCTGGTATTGTAATTCCTCCTATTTTGATCTTCTTTCTCGGGATTGCTGTGGCTATTTGGGGGTTGTTTCTGACACCATATTAATTATTAAATATTTGTTCTAATTCTGTGAAATATGAGGTTGGCATTTTAATAAAGATTGCATCGAATCTATAGATGGCTTTGGGCAGTATGGACATTTTAATGATGTTAATTCTTCCCAACCATGAACATGGTATATGCTTCCATTTATTTGTATCTTCCTTAATTTCTTTCTTCAGTGTTCTTTAGTTTTCTGAATATAAGTCCTTTGCTTCCTTGGTTAAGTTTATTTCTAAGTACTTTATTTTTCTTGTTGCTATGGTAAATGGGATTTTTCTAGCTTCTATCTCTGATGTTTCATTGTTGGTGTATAAAAATGCCTTTGGTCCTGGCTGGTAACACAGTGGATAAGGTGCCAGCCTGCCAACCCAAAGGTTGCAGGTTCAATTCCCCAGCCAGGACACATAACAAGGTTGCAAAACAGGTCTCCAGTCAGGTCTGTGGCTGGAGGCAGGTGAAAAGCAACCATACATTGATGTCTCTCTCCCTCTCTGCCTCTCTCTCTCTTCCCCTCTTTCTAAAAATAATTAAATAAAAGCTTTAAAAATTTTTTTTAAAAAAATGCCTTTGATTTCTGGATATTGACTTTGTATCCAGCTATTTTGCCAAATTCAGTTATTAGATTGAGTAGTTTTTCTTAATGGGGTCTATAGGGTTTTCTATGTATACTTTCATATCATCTGCAAATAATGACAGTTTTACTTCCCCCTTTCCAGTTTGGATGCCTTTGATTCCTTTTTCTTGTTTGATTGCTGTGACCAGAACTTCCAAGAGTATGTTGAATAGGAGTGAAGAGAGTGGACACCCTTGCCTTGTTCTTGATCTTAGGGAAAGGTTTTCATTTTTTGCCCATTGAGTATGATGTTAGCTTCAGGCTTCTTGTATATGGCCTTTATTATACTGAGGTATGCTCCCTCTATTCCCATCTTGCTGAGGGTTTCTATCATAAAAAGGTGTTGTGCTTTATCAAAAGCTTTTTCAGCATCTATTGATATGCTGATATGGTTTTTGTCTTTCAGCTTGTTTATGTAGTATATTACATTTATTAATTTGTGAATATTGAACCATCCTTGCATCCCTGGAAGGAATCCCACTTGGTCAACTTGGTCGTGGTGTATGATTTTGTTAATATATTGTTGGATCCAGTTTGCTAATATTTTGTTGAGAATTTTTGCACCTATGTTCATCAGAGATATTGACCTATAGTTTTCTTTCTTTGTTGGGTCTTGACCTGTTTTTGGGATTAGAATAATACTGACCTCATAAAAAGAGTTTGAGAGTCTTCCCTCTTCTTGGATTTTTTGGAATAGTTTGATGAGAATAAGAGTTAGTTCTTCCCTACATGTTTGGTAAATTCACCTGTGTAGCCATCTGGCCCAGGGCTCTTGTGTGCTGGGAGTTTTTTGATTACTTCTTCAATTTCACTAGTTGTTATGGTCTATTCAGGCTTTCTGCTTCTTCTTGAGTGAGCTTTGATAGGTTATACATTTCCAGAAATGTTTCCATTTCACCCAGGTTGTCAAATTTCTTGACATATAGTTATATGTAGTAATTTCTTACAATCCTTTGTATTTCTGTGATTTCAGTTGTGATTTCTCCTCTGTCATTTCTGATTTTGTTTACTTGCATCCTCTCTCTCTCTCTCTCTCTCTCTCTCTCTTTTGATGAGTCTAGTTAAAGGTTTGTCAATTTTGTTTATTTTTCTCTAAGAACCAGCTCCTAGATTTATTGATCCTTTGAATTGTGCTTTTTGTCTCTATGTTGTTTAATTATGCTCTGATCTTGATAATTTCCTTCCTTTTGCTTGCATTGGGCTTTGTTTATTGTTGCTGTTCTAATTCTTGAAACTTTATGGTTAGGTTGTTTGTATGAGTTTTTTCTAGTTTTTTTAGGTAGGTCTGTATTGCTATAAATTTCCCCTGGAGGACTGCCTTCACTGTGTCCCATAGGTTTTGAGGTGTTGTGAATTCATTTTCATTTGTTTCCAGATACTTTTTGATTTCTTCTTTGATCTCATTATTAACTCATTCATTACTTAATAGCACATTATTCAGTCTCCATGAGTTATATTGTTTTTCGATTTTTTCCTTGAGGTTAGTTTCTAGTTTCAAGCCATTGCGATCTGAGAAGATGCTTGGTATGATTTCAGTTTTCTTGAATTTGTGGAGGCTTGTTTTGTGTCCTACCATGTGGTCTATCTTTGAGAATGTTCCATGTGCATTGGTGTTTTATTTGTTTGTTTGTTTGTTTGGAAGACCTGTCCATTGTTGATAATGGGGTATTAAATTCCCCTACTATTACTGTGTTGCTGTCTACATCCTTCTTGAAGTCCTCCAAGATTTTCCTTATATATTTGGGTGCTTCTATGTTGGGTGCATATATGTTTACAAGGGTTATGTCTTCTTGATGGATTGTTCCCTTAAGTATTATGAAATGCCTTTCTTTGTCTCTTTTTATGTCCTTCATTGTGAAATCTATTTTGTCTGATAAAAGTATTGCTACCCCAGCCTTTTTTTATGTCCATTTGCTTGAAATGTATTTTTCCATCCCTTCATTTTCAGTCTGTGTTGATCTTTTGTTCTGAGGTGGGTCTTTTGAAGACAGAATATATGTGGGTCATGTTTTCTTATCCATTCAGCTACCCTATGTGTTTTTATTGGTGCATTTAATCTATTTACATTTAAGGTTATTATTGAGAGGTACTTCTTCATGAACATTATTCCCCTTTGTTCTTGTATTCCTCTCTGTCTCTCTTTGTTTCTTTATCTTTTTTAAAGCAGGCCTTCTAGCATCTCTTGTAGTGCTGGTTTGGTGGAGGTGTATTCTTTTAGCCTCCTTTTGTCTGGGAAACTCCTTATTTCACCTTCCATTTTGAATGAGAGCCTTACTGGGAAGAGTATTCTTCATTGCAGGTCTTTGTTTTTCATTGCTTGGAGTATTTTTTGCCATTCCTTTTTGGCTTGTTTCTGTTGAGAAATTATTTGATAACCTTATCAAAGCCCCCTTATATGTTATTAGGTGTTTCTCTTTTGATGCTTTTAGGATTCTCTCTTTGTATTTCAAGTTTGCCATTTTAGTTATGATGTGTCTTGTAGTAGGCCTGTTTGGGTTCATCTTCATTGGGACCCTCTGTGCTTCCTGAACTTGAGGGACCCTTTCACTCATCATTTTAGAGAAGTTTTCTATCATTACTTTTTCAAACAGGTTTTCTATCCCTTGTTTCTCTTCACCTTCTGGTATCCCTATGATATGGATATTGTTGTGTTTCATGTTGTCCTGTATCTCTCTTAAGACCTCTTCATTCTTTTACAATCTCTTTTTATTTTTGTTGCAATGTCTGGTTATTTTTTTCCCTGTTGTCCACCATTTGCTGATCCAGTCCTCTGCTTCATCTAACCTGCTTTGAATTCCTTCTGTTGTGTTCTTCAGTTCTGAGATTATATTCTTCATTTCCTCCTGGTTCTTACTGATGATTTCTATGTCCTTTTTAATGCTGGTATAATTTTCAGTAAGTTCCTTGTAGTTTCCCTGGAGTTCTTTGTAGTTTTCTTTGAGCTTGGTGAGCTCATTGGGTTTTTTATAATTATTTCTTTGAATTCCATCTCTGATAGTTTGCTTTTTTCTATTTCATTTTGCAGTCTTTCTGGTGATTTCTCCTTCCCTTTTGGTGATGTACTGTTTCTTTTCCTCCCCATTTTGGGTGTCTATTGTTGCTTGCTTTTGCTTCTTGGATTAATCTGCTTTGACTCCCTACCTTCATGAAGTGCCCTTCTGTGGTAGGAGATTTGTGGGGTTCAGTGTTGCAGTCTCCTAGGTTCCCTCAACTTGTTGCTCTTGGGGTGCCTTTTATGTCATTAGTTTGGTCTGTCTGGTTGTATTTTGGATTTGGTTTATGTGTTGCTCTTTTCACTCCAGCTGGCTGATTGAGAGGCACTCCTTTTATCCTGTCTCATATACTGTTATTGAGCTGCTCCTAAAACAGAACTACCAGCCCAGGCCAAATAACCATATCTTCAAAGATATCTTACTCCCTTACTCCCACTTTTACTGCATATGAGCCTAGCTAAATACCCATAACCTCAAAGGTAACCCCACCCTTAATCACACCCTCAGCTGCAAATGAACCAGGCTTAATAAGGATGTAGATATGATAAGACTGTTTATAAGAGGGGAGAAATGATTAAGCTGACTAAAGTATAGATAATTTTGAAGGGTGCAAAGGGGTAGCAAAGGTAGTGGCAAGAAGTGGTAGGGGGGATGCAAGAGAGAAAGCAAACTTTACCTCTGATACAGAAATGGGGAGGGGGAGAATCAGAATGCTCCAAGTGGAAGTGAAAAGCATTAAGCCTAATCAGAAGTTATATGTATTTATATTTGCATATATATACACCTATATATTGATGCTGTTTGAGTGAACAAACATAAGTGAAAGAACTACCATAAGGAAGTTGACTTAAAAACAGTAGTGAAAAAGGAAAAGAAAACAAAAGTGGGGTGGAAGAAGGAGAAAGAAAAGAAAGAAGAAAGAAGAAAGAAAATAGGAAAGGAAAAGAGAAGGAAAAATAGAAAAGGGGGAAAGAAGAACATAAAAAAGAAGAAAGAGAAAAAAGGAAAGAAAAATGAAAAAGAAAAAAAGGGATTTAATAAAAATGTGAATCCACTTGGTGAGTAAGTTTTGCCACAGCACTATCAACAACTTATGAGCTATACTTTCTATAGGTGAGATAGGAACGTGAGGTAAAAAAGAAAAAAGGGGAGGTCAAAAGGTGTTTGGAGGAAGAGGAGGTGGTTTATAAAACTACGTTCTATAACTAAGTTTTATAGCTGGATTTGTAAAGTTGCCACATCTACCTCCCTGTCCACCCTCAATGAATACTGATGGGTCAAGGTGGAGCGAGGAGCAGTGTGTTTTTAGCAGAAAAAAGAATGTATAGCCCTTAGTAACACACCCACAAAAAAAAAAAAAAAAAAAAGTTTTAAGAGCCTGGGGAGGAGAGGAATACTTAGATGGAGGAGGGTCTTGGGTAGTTAAGTGGATTGAGATAAGGGAAGAGTAAAAATATGGGAATTGGGATACACTATGATATAAACAGTATTTACTTAAAATGCACTAATTGTGAGGTTGGAAGTAACTTTTGAAAAGGATATGTTAGGGATTGATAGTTCATGTAGCTCTCGGTATAACTCAGGTGCTTGAGATTAGAGATCCATTTCCTGAGTCTGCCTCTTTTACTTGATGAAGTCTCTGCAGTCTACAGTCAGGCTATGTGGTCTTGGAGTTGCAGGGCCTATGGCTGTCACAGTCAGGGCTGATTCTGAGTGACAGTCCCCTGGTAGGCTGAGCCTCCAGTAGCCTAACTGGGTTTCTGCACTGCTGGTGTTTTGGGGCTCTCCCTTTGCTAGCTGGTTCTGTGGAAAGCCCTCAGCGCTGTTTGCACAGGTGATGGTTAGTGCTCCCCATCCAGCTCTTTGAGAAGATTTTCACCTTCTGTGATGGGCATAGCTGGTTGCACCAGCAGCAAGTTCCTGGGGTCCAGTTTTGAACTGCAGTTTCCGTGGGAGCCTGCTCACCAGTGTGGGTGTTCAAGGTCAGGCTTCCCTTCTCACTGGGACTCCGAGCTGCCCTCTCCTCGGGTGGTGCAGCGGCAGTTTTCTGCCCTCTCACTGCCCCAGCCAGTGCACTTCCTCGTTCTCCTGCTCCCGCTCCCTGTGGGTCTCTCTTCCTCTCTCAGTTGCTGGAGTGAGGCTCTCACATAGTCCCTTCCTTGCAGGAGTTCAATTCCTCATTCCCTCCAGAGTTTGCACTCACTGTCCACACTTCACTGCTCAGATTTCTAGTCACGGGGAGGCTGAAGCTGTCTTCAGTCAGAGCCACCCCTCTGGGCAGAGCCACCACTGCCCAGAGCCAACCTCAGCCCATAGGCCAGACAGTTCAGAACTGTCTCACCTGCTCTCCTGTGGGTCTCCGCAGCCTCTGAGCTGTGCACCCTTGAGTCCAGATGCTGACCGCTCCAATTTGCAGGGCCCTGCAAACTTCTCCTGCTCCCTACCCTATCTCCCAGCTGCTCTGCTGGTGCTTGAGAATGCAGTCAGCACTGCCCTCTACTCTGTTGCCATTTTCCCTCCCCTATCATTGTGTTTTTAATTTGCATCTCTGTGTTGATTAGTAACTCATGTCTATTGGTATTTCCTGTTTGGTGAAGTGACTATTCAGGACATTCGCTCATTTTATAATTAGATTATAACCTTTTGGGTACTGAGATATATAAGTTCATTATACAAGTAAATTGGGATATTAACCCCTTATGAAATGTATTGGTACATGTCCTCTGATGCAGTGGGTTGTCTTTTTATTTTGTTGCTGGTTTCTTTTGCCATTCAAAAACAGTTTAGTTTGATGTAGTCCCATTTGTTTAGTTTTTCTTTTGCGTCCCTTGCTTGAGGAGATATATCAGAAAAAATATTGCTACAAGAAGTGTCTAAGATTTTCCTGCCTGTGTCTTTAGAAATTTTATGGCTTCAGGTCAACATTTAAATACTTAATCCACTTTGAATTAATTTTTGTGTGTAGGAAGGTGGTCTAGTTTCATTTTTCTTCACATATGTGTCCAACTTTCCCAACAACATTTAAGTTCAGCAGGTTCACTCAGCTTAAATTTTCTGGAAGAGTGTGTGCACAAATGGTATTATTTCTTCCTTAAATGCTGGGTGGAATTCTCAGGTAAAGTCATCTGGGCCTGAAATTCTCTTAGTGGTAATATATTTAATTCTAAACACAATTTAAAAAAATATGACATAGGGTTGTTCAGATTATATCTTTTTTTCATGAGGAAGCATTGGTAGTTTGGTATTTTAACAATGAGTCTGTTTCATCCAAGGGTTGAATTTACTAGCACAAAGTTGTTTCCAGTATTCCCTAATTTGTTAATATATGTAAAAATGGTAGTGATGTCAGCTCTTATTCCTGATAATAGTATTCTGTGTCTTTTCTCTCTTTTCCTGATCGTTCTAGCTAGAGTTTTATTGATTTTCTCAAAGAAATCACTTCTACTTTTATTGATTTTACTCTATTGTTTTGCTGTTCTTCCCTTCATTGTTTTCTATTGTTATCTTACTTTCTTCTTATTTTTGGATTTGTGTGCCCTTTTCTGTCTAATTTTTTAGGGTAAAGGTTGAGGTCATTAACTACAACAGATCTCTTTCTAATATAGGTCTTCAGTGCTATTGAGCACTAAATTTGTACTTACCATCAGTTTTTCAACATTCCACTAATTTTGATATATTTCATTTTTATTCAGTACAAAACACTATCTCCCCATCTCCCCCAACCAAAGTAATTTAGGATTTTCTTGATATTTTTCTTTTATGGATTTCTTATTTAATTTCATTGTGAACATAGAGCATACTCTGTATACATTGTATCTTCTTTGATTGAAAATTGTTTTATGGTCAAGGATAAAACCTATCTTGGTAATTTAATCCATTCCTGAAGTGAAACCATCCTAAGTACTTGACCCCATGCCCTGTGAGTTGTGTATTCTACTCAAGCCTTGTGTGAGTTTTAGAGGTGATTTCATTCCGTCTTTCACAGCCTTAGATTATTTCTTCAGATGCATTAGCTAATTATTACTCAAATGAATATAATACAGGTAGTACTCTGGAGTTTACTCGGCATGCCAGGCTCTATCTGGGCTTCCTCCCCACAAAGCATAGCCTCGAAATTCTTTTTAGGCAGTAAGATGGAAAAATTACAGAGTTTACCTTGTTTGTTTGACATCTCTTAGCAATCACTGTCATTCATTATTTGATGTAAGAATAATTATTAAATATATAGTTTTATTGGATGAGAGAATAAATCTAGTCCTTTTACTCTACCTTAGCTGGAAAAAGAGGTTGATTTTGGGTAGTTTTTGAGAAAGTTTTCTCTTTTCTGTTAGTCTCCAGAAAAACTGAACCAAGTAAGGTGTCTGTGTGTGTGTAAAGGTAGAGACAGAGATAGAGATTGATTGAGAATCACTGTAAAGAATTGGCTGATGTTTCACATGACTGTGGAGGTTGTCAGGTCCAAAAGTCTGCATGGCAGGCTGGCTTCCTGGAGCCATAGGGAAGTTGATGTTTCATTTCAAACCCAGAGGGAGACTGCAAACAGAATTTCTTCCTCAAAGGAGTCTTTTTTTCTTCTATTAGATAATGCTCACCCATAGTATGGGGGAGGGGGGTGGTAATCTGCTTTATGCAGACTATTGATTTAAATGTTAATCTCATCTAAAAAATACCTTTACAGCAACACTTAGACTTGCGTTTGACCAAATATCTGGATATAGCCACCTAGCCAAGTTGACACATGAAATTAACTATCACAATCACTAATGAGAATGCTTGTCCTATACAAATTTCTTGTGTATACTTTTGATTATTTCCTCACATTTACATCTTGGTAGGATATTTACTAGGCAAAGAGGTAGAACTCGAACCCTGCAGAGGCCATGGCTGATCTGAGAGATATAAACAAACTCTTTTCTTAAATATTGTTACATACATCAGGTCCACAGGTTCAAGGTCATAACTAGCTGCATGTTTGTATATGACTAATGTTAAGCCATAATGTTTAAGCTGTCAGTTTGGCTATAACATATTTCATAATGGTATGTGATATTCTATACTAAATTGTATCCGAGAGATACTGCAAACTCTGCAGTTAGTGTTGGTATAGTCTTTTTCTTGAACTTCAAACTCTGTGTTGTGCTTTTTTTTTTTTCATTTACCATTGAAAATGGCTGAAAAAATATATCAATTTGATAATTGAAGAGATGTTGAAGAACTTCAATGGCTACTCAAGCATAATGAGAATGATAGAGTTGAATGTGAAAATGAAAGTGATTTAGAAGATGAAGATTATGAGGAAATTTGTTCAGATTTGGATACCAAGCAAGATATTTCTAGTGATGAAAGTGAACATGAATAGACATGAATGAAGAGTAATTTTTTTTAAAGGATAAAGAATTAAAATGGAGGAAAAATCCAATAAAAGACAAATTAGAAAACAGGTGCAGAATACTGTGTCAACTTTCCATTAGTTTGGCCAAATGCAAAACATGCTGAGAGCTTGAAACTTTGAACTGCTTTACCATAAATGATATTTTAGATCTAATCTTATTATATACAGATACATACCACAGTTCTTTCTCGGGCTGGTTTTCATGAGAAAAAAAAAAGTGCTAAATGAATAAACAAAATCAAATTAAAAGCATTTTTAAGCCTCATATCTAGCTTTTCCATCGCAGCAATCAGCTTACTTTGCAAGATTTATGGGCTACAGATAGTAGTGGGATTGAATTCTTTAGACTTATGATATCTTTATGAAGACTTACTCATAATTGTATCAGGCTTGATGACAATCTTAGCCACTTAGAAAATGCCCGAGAATGGACAAATTTTCTCAGCATTACTCTATGAAACAAAATGTAAAATAATGAAATATTACCTGAAATTAGAGGCAAATGCAGGTTTAGACAATATATTCCATCCAGGCCCAGTAAGATGGTACAGAAAGTTTTGCAATTGTCAATTGAAAAGTATTTTATACAAGAAATCTTGAAATGCATGCTGGTAAGCAACCTAAGGTCCTTACTTCGTTAGTAATAAACCACCAAATGTAACCAAGAGACTTGCAGAACCCACTTGCTCATCAGGATGTAATAAATAGTGTAGCAGGTAACTGGTTTACTGATATAAACCTTATCTCTGAATTGAAAAAGAAGTGAGTGTCATATGTGGGTACTGTTCATAAGAATAAGCCACTAGTACCCCTGGATTTGTGTCTTCTAGAAACTGGCCCCTCCAAACCCAACTTATATGCCTTTGGTGCAAATTGCACACTTGTACCTCATATACCCAAAAAGGGGGAAAAAAAACTAATTTCAGTTTCAAGTACGCATTTCAATGATGCCATAAATTTACATTCACAAAAACTTGACATCATGTAACTTTACAACCGAAGCCAGGAGTTGACACTGTGGACCAAATGATAGGTATATATAATGTGGCCAGGAACACCAGAAGACGGCCTATGGTTATATTCTGCACAATTTTGAGTATTGCAGGAGTAGATGCTCAGACTATTTACTTATACTGACCAGCAATATACAAATAAGGCACAGTGTCAGAATAAAAAGGCATTCAGAAATCTCTACAGGTGTGCTTAAGCCTTTACACCTGAAACTTCATCAATTTTAAACCCAAATGGAAGGAAATTCTAACGACAGCATAGGTTTAGTAAAGCCAACTATTGAAGATTCTAATTTAAAGACATTTTTTGTTGTATTTTTTAGGAATATCCATATTTCTGTTACTTGAAAAGAAAAATTTTATTTCTTTAATAACTTCTAGATTGTAACTAAAAATAAAAATCATGTATTACAGAAATAAATGCAAATGTGCAGTTTTTACATTTTTTGCATTTCAGCACATACTAGTAATGAATGTCTCTCTAGATAGACTGAACCTGTGCTGTAATTTCTTTTGACTGTAACTTCCACAGGGTTAATAGCAAGCTCCACCAGCTTTATAGCAAGGTCAATGACTTCAACCCTTCTTCTTCCTCATCCTATCTTCACCTTGATTGGCTCATTCTCACACAAACTGAGATTACTTTGAGAATCACCCATTCTAGTTATTGCATGCTATGTCCAGACAGAGTATTTTATATATAAGTGTTACAGTGGTTATAGGTGATCCTCTATTCTTCTCTCATGATCCCAACAATTGAAGGATCAAAATCATGGAGGCAATGACTCAGTTATAATACACTGAAGACAGGGAAAACATACCCTAGGAATTGGAATACCAGGATTAAATAACCTCATAAATCCAAAAAGGAATGTCAAAGGACTCAATGGAAGAAGTTACTGGGGTGGTGAATAGGAGTGAATCTCACTAATTTAGTTATGAACAGGAGCAGGTTAGAAGGCAGGTGACTAAGTATCATATAATCGGTTTATTGACCAGCTGAAGAACCAGAATGGTTAAGAGACTTGAAATCAGGTCATACATGAATGAGTAATAGAACTGGGGATCCTTACAATGTAGAAGGGAGGATGTAGGAAAATGGGTGATGATAGTGATCTTCCAATGTTGATAAAAACAAAAACCTGCCTTTTGAAAGGGATTAAAGATCTATTTTATGTTGTCTCATAAATTAAAAATAGGATAATAGCACCAATCTGTGAAAGTTAGATCTCTTGGGCTTGAGATAACAAAAATACTTTATAACAATTAGGATTATACAGTAGTGGAGTGTATGGTCCTTTAAGGTAGAAAGTCCTCTATTACTGGAAGTGCTTGAATAGAGGATAAATAACCTTATTTCTAGGGATCCAACCAAATCCTTTTTGAAAGATTTTATTGTGTGTTCTGGAAAAGCTGGCAGACCCAGGAAAAGGCTCACTGACTTGGGATTATTATAGTGGTGAATCCAATCATTTGCATGATCAGTGATACTATCATTTTCCCAGATACTACTGAAATTTCTACAGAGTTGAAAGTCTTATATAGATCATGGTTAGGGAAAAACCCCTCTCTCTAGAGCACATATTTTTCAAGCCACTGTCCTTGCCTAGAATAGCTACTCTGTCCTCTTATCTAAATTCCATTTGGTTCATAAGACCCATTTGGTCAATAAATACAAGGGTGGGTAAAAGCAGGTTTTGATTCAGCATCTAATTTTATTGGTTGTTGGTGAAATTACCAGCATCATTACCTAAAAGAAAATCATTAAGGATATGAAATAATAACAATAAAAATAACAATTAAAGTTACATTTATTATTATATATAATAAACATAATACAAATAAATAATAGGTAAATAGTAATACAGGGATAAACTTTATGTTTCATGTACTCACAACCATGAACTTACTTTTGCCAACTCGTGCCAGATAATGTTTTAGGTAATGACAGACAATGGTAAACAAGACTACAAGATGAATTGTAAGAAAGACAATAAACAAGTGCAAGATTGAATTTCAGTTAACAGGGGGGAAATGGTATATGTGGTGAGGGAAGAGGTTTCTTTCATCATAGTCAAGAAAAGTTACACTGAGGTCACATCTGAGTAGAGATCTGAAAGAGAGTGAAACATGTAGTCTAAAAAGAGTGTTCCATGCTCCAGGTGGAGTATCTAGGGAAGGATCTTGACATGCTTGTGAGCAAGATCCATTTCCATTTCCCCATTTTCAATCAAGCTCTGATTCCTCCAGGATGCAATGATCAAACTCTTATAACAGCACATGTTTCTGTGATTCATTTGGCACTGAATGTATGTTGCATTATGATACTAGTTGTCTTGAGAAGTTGAGATGCTTTCCACTTAAGACTGAGCTCCTTTAGGCCAGGGACCCTTTTCTTTGCTGCTTGATATATACTGCAAGTCCGAAAGAGCACTCTCATGTAACAAACATTCAATAAACACAATGATTACTGTCTGGTATAATAATCTGTGCTGTTGTCATGGCTTCAAGGAGCACATCAACTCTTGACTAAAAGGTAGAATTGTGCAAAGGATAGTGACAGGTTCTGGATAGTAATAAAAAAAACCCTGGTGTATGTTGGTTGTGAAGAAATTAGGTTTATTTTTTATTTATTTTTTTAAAGATTTTATTTAATTATTTTTAGACAGAGGGGAAGAGAGAAAGGCAGAGAGGGAGAGAGACATCAATGTATGGTTGCTTTTCACCTGCCTCCAGCTACAGAGCTGACTGGAGACCTGGTTTGCAACCTTGTTATGTGCCCTGGCTGGGGAATCGAACCTGGGACCTTTGGGTTCGCAGGCCGGCGCCCTATCCATTGTGCTCCCAGCCAGGGCCAGGTTTATTTTTGTAATGAACTGATAATGCTGAATATGTTCATAATTTATTAAAACAACCCCCTCTTAATTGAAATTGCAAATAAAGTACTTTACCTATTATTGATGAGAAATGGCTTTTGCCCTAGGCCTTTAGAACTAAAAGTCTTACTTAGACTAAAAGAATGTACACTTAAAAAATGCAGTTTATAATTAGTCGTACCTTCTGTCATATATTTCAAGAGAGAAGCCAAGGGCCCATGATACCAGTTTCCTACACCACTGCTATTTTCCCTGAGCTGAGACAGTACACCGACAGAAATTAATCACACTACGGAAGTGTTACATAATATTGGAATCCTAATAGTGGTTATAAAATTTCATGGTTTAAGAAAATGACAGAACCCTGGAGACATGTTCTAAATGAACACCAATATGATGCTTGAAGTTGAAAAGGTGAAACATCTTTACATTGCCTTTTAAAAATACTGATTGAATACCATCAACCTGGAAGTAAGAATACTATAATTTGGCTTTATTTTGAGTTAGAAAAATGTCATCCTTGTGGTAAGACTACTCTAAACTTCTTTTACTTCCACATTTACCCAAAGAAACAACCTGGTGATTTTCAAATGGTTTATTTAAAAAAAAAAAAAAAAAAAAAACAGTAATATGGTGGTAGGGAGAGAAAAGACTAATTTTTATGTCAGGAATCTAGATTAGAATCATTGCCCTCCTACTCAATAGTTGTGTGGTCTTGTCTACAAATGTAGATGACATCTTTCCTATATACTTTCAAAGCTTTCAGTCTTCTGGATCATTGTCAGTTATTCAACCTTGCTACATAGTGTTAAGGATTATTAAAGTTCATGTTGTTCAAATGACTGATCAAATGTTAAGGCAGTGTGATAACTGATGCAATAGATTTACTGCTCAAGGTCATGGGACCATGTGAAACTGGAAGCAGGACTGATGCTTATGCTCTCTCCTCCCTATATTTTACTAACATTAGTTAAAGATTAACCTTTAAGGACTTTATCAAATTGGTTAAATGACTAACGGAAGTTTGCTATTTTGGAAACAAAGAATATTGTATTCATTTAACAACAATAACTCTGTCAGGCAAGTAGCTTTTTTCATTTTATAGAGGATTTGGTTAAGAAAGGTTAAGCAATTTGTTTATGATCACACAACATGCCAGAGTTGGAATTCAAAACTTCAAACCTAGATTTGGGTGAGAAAGTCACTTTAATACCAATGATTTTCAAACTTCAGCACACTTCAGAACACCTGGAGTGTTCATTCCAAACCTGGAGTCCCAGATGGCCTTTGGGAACATGTAGTTTTATAAACGCAATGTGTAAATGTGATGCGGCCCAGGATGGCTATTTAAGAATAATAGGTCATTAGGTCTGAAACTTTCTAATCAAGAAAATCAGGGATCATATATCTTTATAATAAATTAGTATTTGTTATTTTTATCTGGCTATAACTCAGAATATTCCTCAGTTGCTGTAGTCCTAGAATTCTTACCCAAGAGGCTATGTGATAATGTATTTCAGGAGCATTTTATAAATGCAGAGGATTCTTGTTCAATTTCAGTCTGGTGAAAAATAAGCTTACCTTCCCTGAATTAACCATAAGATATAATTCATCACCCAGACCAGGACACCACTGAAAGTGAAAGGAGCACTATTAATGATAATGTCAAGACATCAAGCATGACCTGGAACCATCCCAAGCACACTGAGACATAAGGAGAAAAGTTAGTCACACATTCTTCACCATGTTCTACCATTAATATACTATATCTTTATACCATGTTCTTAGTCCAAAACAATACTAAGTTTATCACCTGCTTCATTTTATTTTGAAGTCCATTATTTAAAAGGAAAAGAACTTTACATTTTAATGTGCACAAAATCAATCCAAAATGGGGATGCAGCTTGAAGTAGTGAAAGATAACACCAGCAAAGGGACTAAATATCTGTATTCAAATCCCAGAATGCTAGCTGTGACCTAAGACAAATTATTTCCCTTTTACTTGGGCCTCAGTTTCATCAGCTATAAAATAAGGAGGATGACTTCACTTCAGAGTTATGTAACAAACACATTTGAAGGTGTCCCATAAAAGCTGGAAAACATTAGATACACAAACAATAAATATGAAGGAAAACATTACAAGACCTATTCTCTGACAGAAGTGCAGTATTACTAGGTGCTGACAGGCGTTTTTGATATTAGTATTACCACTTCCCTCATTGGATTTCTGGGCAGGATGGTATTCTAGATCCCTAGTACTCACAGGAATGACAGTGATGATTGCTTAGTAAAATGAGTATTACAGTTGTCTTTATTATTCAATTATAACTCAAAAAGAAAAAACTGAAGTCCTCCAGTCCCATTTTTGGAGCCAAGAATAGCAGGTTTAACACCAAGATGATCTTGCAGCATGAGTTTGTAGAGAATGCATGTAACAGAGTGTCAGGACCGTCAAGTATTAGGACTGCCTCAGCCATTACTTAGCCATGTGACCATGGGCAAGATGTACCTGTGAAATGAGGGGGTAAACTAGGGGATTATTAAGGACCCTACAGGCTCTGACATCCTTGGCATTTTGCAAGTCTAAACTTGTAAACTGCCTTCTTCTTGGATATTTTATCCTTTCTCATAACAGAAGTCAAAGTTTAAGCACAATTAAACAGAAATAAATTTTAAACTACAGATTTAAACAGTTATGCGCAGATTAAACAGGTTTTCAATTAACAAACATTTATTCTTTCCCTCATGAAAGTCAAATTGCAGTTGATACATAAACTAAGAAACATTTGTTTTACAAAGTAGTTTGCTACATGACCATGGCTTTGAGATTGGACAATAAAATTATTAAAGGCCCTATACGTTCTAAATTTTGCAATTCTAATACAATCGGCATTTTACATGTCAAGGTAACTGCTTTCAATTTTGGATATTTCCTTTACATTTTACAGTCTGTTCTTATCACAGAAGAAAACATTTGACATACCATTACAGAAAAAGCAGGTTTAAATAGAGATTTGAAGTAACTTTTTTGTATATTTCATTGTAAATGTATCTTAAAGAATGTTTAGGGAGTCAGGGAACACATTCAGTCTCAATTATTTCCATTAATTATGGAAAACAAATATAAACCAAGTACTATTTGTCTTATGAGGTAACTGAATTCTTTTAATTTTGTAACTGCAGACATGTAAAACAGTTACTGTATTTAGGCAACACTATTTTCAAAGAAGGTTTTTCACTTCAAAGAATGAATGTCCTCAGTGGTAAGCTTTAGATATGCAACTTAGTCCAGCAGGTATCAAATTCGTTACAAGAAACAACTACACACAAACAGTTCTCCATACCTCCCCCTGCCCCCACCACCCTGAACATCAAACTGAAATTATACAGTTAAGGCAGAAAAACAATATCCCTTCAAAATATAAATGATTAAGGCTCAACAACCATGTTTACAAATGGATATACGATCTCAGTTGTTCAACTAAGCAAGTAACTTAATTTTGCACTCCTTTTCTTACTACTTTGCTACTTCTGATTCTGGGAGTATTTGTGAAGCACCTACTGGGCAGGACACTGGGAGCACAAAGAAGGATGAGACATGGTCCCGGGGCTATGCTGGTAATATAAGTGGTGCACGGGAAGAGCAGTGCTTCATTCTAGTATTTATCAATTCCTATGGGTAAAATACTCTGACTATAGCAAATTTCAAGCTACCAACAATTTGATAACTGGCTCACAAAATTCCTGAGATTTTAACAACTGTCTCTCACATGTTATTAACCAGCAGCAACACACCCTCAAGTAGTTCGTAATCTCTTCATGGGTCCATGTTTTAGAGAATAGAAAAGAATGGGGAGGACAGACATAAAATGTAAATAATTATATTTCTGTAAGCAGTTTTAAAAGTTAGAAGAAATACTAAAACCTGTGAAATTTTCCTACTTCTCTTTTACTATTTCAGTTTTTCTCTTGCTTTAATTTATGTCAGAAAATTAAAATACAGTATAACAAGGAAAGTAAACATGAGTGGGGTGAGATGGAAAAATGACAAGAAAAGACCCTAAGATGTATGCTAACCGTTATCATGTTTACGCTGGAAGAAAATACCTACCAAGATGAGGGCAAATATGATGTAAGCTTTAAAATTCTATCTTCTTTAGGCCCTTTCACTTCAGTTCACAGTCCTGAAGGTTTGTCCTGCTCTCTTTGGCTACAGCTTTGATAAGCTTAGCTAGCTCCCCTTGCACAGTACCAAGTGTACTGCTACACATCACTCACAACATAAGCTCATAACAAAAGGCAAAGCTGAACTGCAGAGCCTGAAAACTTCTTTTGCATAGTCACTCCTTGTCTCAGATCTTAGGCAAGTGGTGCTGGCTGGAGTGACCAGGAAATTCTTCTGGTAGCAAGACATGGAGCCTGCAGGTTGGGCATGTCCCCTGCTGCATTAACCAAGGTCTAATGCACTAAGGAGCAAAAAGATTCAGGTCAGTGTCTCATTCAGCTTAGCAGAGGCAGCTGTTAACAACTGTATCAGGATTGCTCACCAACATGTCTGAAAGCCTTACCTGGTAGGCTGCCAAACCAACTGCTGCAGTCATAGCATCTTCTCTATGGCTTATAGTTGGTAACAGAACACCTTTCAGCAAGTTTATTCTACTAGGATCCTTCCCCTAACCCCAGTATTCAGGATGATTAGCAGTTCTTCCTAACAAAAAGGTTGAGGAAAGCTGCTATATTTTTTCTCTGGCTTATTATGTGTCATCCTCATTTATAATCTAGAAACCATGAAAACTAAGCATGCAAAAGTCACCAACACTTTGTATCAATGCTTATGGTGTGAAGTTTAAATTCCTAGATGATGGATGCACTTTTCAGGTTGCTCTTTCTTTGGTGACAAGGACAGTGCTCTTTGACTAGAAACTACCTTTAGGTTATGTGCTTGAAATTTTTACCTCTATGAATAATACAGAGCCAAGTCAGATGAGAAAGGATTAAGAATAGGCACCACACATAAATCCCATTAAATCTAACCTTAAAAAGTAACCTGGATGAATTACCCGCTTTCTATTCAATGGGTAATGGCAAAGAGCAAAATATGTTTTGTGAAACATTTAATTTCCAAATGAATCAGACTTTTAAAATTTTAAATGGAAAAGTCAGGTAGCTAAATAATTGTCCTGGACAGCTTTTCAAATTAGCCATTCTATGTATATCTCTTCATATCAGAGCAGACACAAAACATAATTCTGCAGCACGAATCACATATCTTTGAAACGATGTTTTACAGATATGGCTTGAATAAGTTGGCTATTGTTCACTTTCCTGAGAAGCCCTTTTTGTATAATATTATCTTTTCCAGTGTCAAATTACATCTCTGCAACAGAAGACGTGGATCATAAATTGTACATCAATAGCACTCACACAGCAGCAGCACCAGGAGTGATCTATATGAATACCAAGAATCAACAAAAGATGTGCCAGCCTCACATTTTTTCTAACATCAAAACTCAGGTCTGAGCATCTTCAAAAGCAAATATTGAAGTCTGGAGAAACTAGTAAGGCCAAGTTCATGCATTATAGTGCAGTAGAGGCCTCATTAAGTGTGGACAAAGGACACCATGCATTATTTATAGCACGTGAAGGTGACACGACACAGTTGCTGAACTCCCACTGAGTTGCCACGTCAATCAATATTGTTCCCAGTTCTATTCAAGTGAACCACCTACTCTCTACCATTTAAATCCCTTTGCGTCCTATTCTCCTATAAGGTGTGTGGAGATCTGAGAAAGCACAATGCAATCTGTAGCCAGGTGTGTAAAAACAGGTGTATATATTTGTATGGTACCCAAAACCCCAACATTCTATCCAGTGGAACTCAAGAAACAGCAGTGGATAGTAATACATGCAAATGATTTCAAGTAAAGCAGTATGAATCTTGCTTAGTTGATTAACGGTAAAACATTTAAAAAGGTAAGTTTAAATGTTACCTGAGAGTGGAATTTGTGAGCACAAGGCAAAACTGAGAGGTCTGCTGGAGAGAGATTCTCATGACAGATCACACAAGGCTCTTCTTCCTCTTCTTCATCCTAGGGAAAATACACATAGGATGTATTCAGCTCATTTCTCTCTCCCAAATTTAAATTGATTTATAATCAACAGTCTCATTCTTACCAAGTTATTGGCTCCTTTCCATGTGACAGGACCTTGTGAACTGAGGGGCCTCCAGACTGGGCTGGCGGCTGGGCCGCGGTGGACTATGGTGGAGTATGGCCGGGTGAAACACAACCACCCTTTGGCACTGACTTTACTTGACTCTGAAAAGAAGAATATTATACTGATTTCTTTTTTTAGAACTGTCCTAAAACAGGAAAAGCTAGTAGAATAGCACAAAATGTAAGACAGTAAGGATTAGCAAAAGGTAAATGGTCAATCAGACTAATGATAAAACTTGAAACAAAATGTTGGCATTATTACTTATATTCTTAGAACTAGGTAAAACAAAATGAACTACATATACTCTTTTAATTTAAACAAATGTTTGTGGAAATTAGAAAAAAAATCCTCCTTTAGAATTATTCAAAGTAACCTGTAGTAAATTTCAGAAGGGTCAGTTTATTCTAGATAATCAGAGAGAGAGATTTTCATAAAGACTTTTCATGCCATTTGTCCAGTTGAAGTTTAATTTGCCTCAACATAATAATGACATTATGACAAACATATAACTAACAGTAAAAAAGCTAAAAGCTTTACCACTAACACCAGGAACAAGAAATATATGTCCATTTTTCCCACTTTAATTCAACATAGAAGTGAAATTCTTAGTCACAGAAATCAGATAAGCAAAAGAAATAAAAGGCATCCAATTTATAATGGAAAAAGTAAAACTCCCTGTTTTTAGATGATAGGATAATACAGAAAGAAAATGCTAAATATGAACATTCCACCACAAACTATTACAATGTAAATAAATTCAGTAATATTGCAAGATGCAAAATTAATATAAGAAAGTTGTTGCATTCCTATACAGTAATAACAAACTAACAAAAAGAGAAATTATGAAAACAATCCCATTTACAATTGCATCAAAGTAATACAATACCTAGAAATAAATTTAACCAATGATTGAAATACTCTGAAAATTGTTAAGGCACTGATTGGAAGAAATTGAAGATGACACAAATAAATCAAAAGATATATCATGTTCATGGATTAGGAAAATTAATATTACAGTGTCCATAACTGCCCAAAGCCAATTTACAGGGTTAATGTAATCCCTATCAAAAAAACAATGGGATTTTTTACAGAACTAGACAAATACTCCAAAAATTTGTATCCAGCAGCAAAAGATCCCAAATAGCCAAAGCAACCTTGAGAAATAACAGCAAAACTGAAATTATCACACACCCTGATATAAAACTATACTACAAACCTATAGTAATCAAAACAATACAGAACTGGCAGAAATACCAACAAAGATCAATGGATGAGAAGAAAGTGCCCAGAAATAAACCTGTGCTTACGTAACAAAGAAGGTAAGAATATATAGTAGGGAAAAGACAGTCTGTTCAATAAATGGTGTTCAAAAAAACTAGACAGATACATGGAAAATAAAACAGACCAGCCCTGGCTGGTAGCACAGTGGACCCAAAGGTCACTGGTTCCATTCCCAGTCATGGCACATAACCAGTTTGCAAGCCAGGTCTCCAGCCAGCTTTGTGAAAGGCAACCATACACTAATGTTTCTCTCCCTGTCTGCCTCTCTTCCTTCCCCTCTCTCTGAAAATAATAAATAAAATCTTTAAAAAAAGAAAAGAAAAGAAAACAGACCACTTTCTTACACCATATACAAAAGTAAACTCAAACTGGATTAAAGATGTAAACGTAAAACCTAAAGCCATAAAACTCTTAGGGAGAAAACAGAGGCGCTAAATTCTCTGACACTCTTAATATTTTTATGGATCCATCTCTTTAGGAAAGGACAATGAAAGAAAAAATAAACAGATGGGATTGCATCAAACTAAAAACTTTTGCAGTGAAGGAAATTATCAACAAAACGAAAATGGCAGAGGGTATTTACAAAAGTTATATCTGATAACCCCTTATCAGATGTAATATTATATCCAAAATATTACATACATATAAATAGACAAATACACATACATACAAAAACTCACCCATACAATGAATATTAGTCATAAAAAAAAATAAGATCTTGCTGTTTGAGGTAACATGGACATTATGCTAAGTGAAATAAGTCACACAAAGACAAATCTTATATTATTTCACTTATATCTAGTATCTACAATACAATATAAATGAAAAAATAAAACAAGAACAGATTCATAGATACAAAGAAGAAAACGATTGCTGAGGAAAGTAGGTGCAAATGAAAGAGCTGAAGAGGATTAGAGGTAAAAATTTCCAGTTATAAATAACTTATGGGGATGTAACATACAGCACAGAAAATATAGTCAATAATATTGCAATAATTCTATATGGTGACAGAAGTTACTAGACTTTACATGGTGATAATTTTGTACAGTATTTATTTATTTATTTTTATTTTTTTATTTTTTAATTTTTTAAAAAGATTTTATTTCATTATTTTTTAGAAAGAGGGGAAGGGAGAGAGGCAGAGAGGGAGAGAGACATTAATGTATGGTTGTGTTTCACCTGCCTCCAGCCACAGACCTGACTGGAGACCTGGTTTGCAACCTGGTTATGTGCCCTGGCTGGGGAATTGAACCTGCGACCTTTGTAATTTTGTACAGTATTTAAATGTTGTACACTTGTAACTAATATAATTTTGTAAATCAACAATTAAAAAATTAATATAGCCCTGGCTGGTGGCTCAGTGGATAAGGCGCCGGCCTGTGAACCCAGGGGTCACTGGTTCAATTCCCAGCTGGAACACATGGCCAGGTTGTGGGCCAGGTCTCCAGCCAGGTCCCCAGCTGGAGGCAGGTGAGGGGCAACCATGCATGGATATTGCTCTCCCTCTCTGCCTCTCTCTCTGGAAATAATAAAATCTTTAAAATAATAATAATAATAATAATAAATATAAAAGACCTTCAGTTTAAGATGTAGAGCAGAAATAAAACTCTGTGAATTCAAGACTCCTATCTTAATGTTTTTAACTATATACTAAAGTCACCTAAAACAATAAGGTACCTCCCCAAAAAATAACCTCTATGACACTCACAGAGAATTATTACATAAAAATGTGTTTCTGCCAGTGAGTAGTAGGAGGGGCAGCAGAGATGCATTATAAAGAGGCATGAGAAAACTATTGTGGGTGATAGAAATACTCATAATCTTGGTTGAAGTGATGATTTTATGGATGTATGCATATGTCAAAATGTATCATACTGTACACTTTAAATATGTGCAGTGTGTCGCATTTCAATCAAGCCTCAGTAACAATATAAATTTATATATATTTTTAAAAAGTTACCAATAGATAAGAATAGAGAGATATAGTTTTTTCCCCTTTTTTTTTTTTTTTTTTTTTTTACCTGAGATCTCTTGGGGTCAATAAATTGAGAAATCTTGTAAACAATTTCATCAAATATCAGTCCAGATAAGGGCTTCCCATAAGCATCCTTCAATTTTTGCAAGAAATCTGTAAGCTCCTTTCTGGAAAAGATAAAGGAATGAACAGTGGTGATTTCCTCACTGCCCTGAGGATGTGCTCCCCAAACAAGACATAAAATCCTATTGTAGACTGGTATGTATCATGTTGACATAGCCTTTAGGTCTCTGATCTAAAAAGTGATCACAGGTCCATATGCATTTATCTGAAATCAAAAGGAAAAGTCCTAATGTTTTATTAATGATACTAAATATGTTCATGAGTGATAAAGTTTAGCACTTCTTTTCAAAAATATATTTTAACTGTTTTTGAAAGCTCATTGTATAAAATTTGTTATCTACTTATTTACATACTGAGTTTTTAATATCATATTTCTCAATGTTCTATTACTAGGACTAAATACTTGTTTTTAACTATGTTACTATTGGCTTTTCCTCTATCACTCTTTAAGAGTTTTACTTTTGTAAAACTCAGATACAGAAAACAAATATTAAACAGAACAGAAAAGCAAAGATTAAAAGACACATTGATTTAAAAAAACCCTAGGGATATTTTAATTGATAGGTTTCTTTTTCAATTCTCATGGTCCTTTCACCTAAACAAAGCCTGCACATACATTTTTGTTACAGTATTAACAAAAACCGTATTACAGTTCTATTTTTATTATCTATTCATGATAATATTTATAAAATCATAACCTATCCTGTAGCATAACAGTATGTACAGTAAATAAAAGTACTGTTCTTCAAATAAAACTACTGGTGAAAACTAGAATTATTTCTTTGGATACAAGAGTAAAGACAAAAGAAAATTAATTTCTGGAGGAGTAGAATTATCTTTCTGCTGAAGTCAGAACTGTGAAAAGAATAGTAAAATTATGATTTCTTACATTTATTAGGCAAATGCCTAATAGAGACACTATCAGGACCCTCAATAAAACGAAGAAAATAGGAAAGTAAAACCTGGTCATGCTTGGGTGTATTTGGCATACTATCAACTTAAAACTCACTTTGGAATAGGTTAAGATAATTATTGCAGCTGCTGGCATCAAAATTGGGTAAGTTTACAACTACTTGCACTTTCAGTAAATGAGAAAGCTAAATTTAAGTGTATTCTCCCATGACTTAACACTAATAACTTCAGTGAAGAGGTTTAGCATTTATGATGAACACAATCCCTTTTTGATATATTTCATTTCCTTATAAAGGCCATGGTAAGGAAATATCTGTAATTGTGTGTGTGTGTGTGATGTTTCTCTGAAAGATTTCATTGCTTGAATTATGGCTAGGGACTATGGAATATAATCTGTTCTTGCTGCTAAATGTAAACTAAGGTACCTGGTCTGTTGTGGAAAGGCAATTTTCAGTCTGTCTGTAATCTCCTCCCAATTCATCACGGGGGATCACTTCCCAGACCTGCACTGGGAGGCCCAGCCTCCCCCACAGGCATCGGCACAGTCCAGGCTGTGCCAGTCATCTGTAAGGACCAGAGTTATAATCCATCAGCTTTAGTTATTAGGAAGTAACATTCCATGACATTTTCCAACCTCAAAACACGCACAGAATAAAGAAGAGGGATACTGACATACATGTTCCCTTTTTAGTTTCCTCTTTACTGGCACAATGATATTTCTAACTGCTTATATTATGCTTATTTATTATAAGCATATAATATTATAATATTATAAATATATATTTATATAAAATATTTTTTTCTCTTATAAATATATAATGCTGTTTATTTCTGTATGGACAGAAAAAGGTCTGTAAGTTAGAAAGCAATCTGTAAATAGTGATTATTTCCTAAAATTCAACTGCAGGGTAATTTTTTCTTTATTATATACTTTGCATATATTTCTGTATTTCTATATTATTGCTTTTTGTGATTAGCATATATTACTTTCATAATTAGAAAAATAATGAAGTTGAATTTTCAAAAAATTCATAAAGATGTGACTATTCCTAGAATGCCTGCCCAGCATCTCATGAATGTTACAAAGGTGGTTAGGAAGTTAAAGTGACACCTCTAAGCCATGAAGCTATCAGTTTTTCCCATATTTTATGGTAGTTGTTTATTAGAACCATTAAGATTCTAATAAATTATTATTAACAAGTGGAGTTTTAGAGTGCAAACCTGACTACTATAATAATTATAAACATGGCATCTTTTACCTAGGACTCTACAAGTTATATTCAAATATAAGGTTATTACTCATGAAAACTAGCAACTATTCACAGCCATTTAATTAACTCAGACAAAGCCTAGTAAGTCAGAGGGGAGCAGAATATTGCTCAGAAATTTGGGTTTATCTCAGTATCAAGCCCTTCCCTGTAAACATTCTGAAAAAAGCAAAACTATGGAGACGATATAAAGATCAGAGGTTGCCAAGGTTTGAGGAGGGAGGAAAAATAGGTGGAATACAGTGGATGTTCAAGTCAGTGAAAATACTTGGTATGATAACATAATGCTAGATACATGTTATTACACACTTATACAAGCCCACAGCCTGTACAACACCAAGAGTGAACCTTACTTAATGTAACTATGGACTTTGAGTGAAATGATGTGTCCACGTAGGCTTGTCATTTGTAACAAACGCACTACTCTGGCGGAGGATGTTGTAAGGAGAGGATGTTATGCAAGGATCAGGCCTGGGGCTTTATGGAAGTCTCTGTACATTCTGCTCAGTTTTGCTTTCAAATAAACTACTCTAAAAAAAATGACTATTTAAGAAGCCACACATAACAAAATTTGCCAAGTTAATCATTTTAAGTTGCAGTTTACTACTGTTAAGTGCATTCATGTTGCTGTGCACATAATCTCCAAAATGTGTTCTATCTTCCAAAACCAAAACTATCCCCATTAAAAAACAAAAACAAAACAAAACAAAAACCCATTCCCCACTCCTCTACCTTGCATCCCTACCAAACATTCTTCTCCTTTTCTCTCTCTGAATTTAAGTACACTAAGCACCTCACATAAGTGGAATGACACAGTATTTGTCTCTCTGTCACTAGCTTATTTCACTTAACATAAAGTCCTCATGCATGGTTCATCTATGTTGTGATTGTGCCAAAATTTTCTAACTTTTTAATGCTTAATAATATTATATTGTATGCATATACCACATTATATTTAAATATTCATCCACTGATGAATATTGAGTTGCTTCCACGTTTTGGCTATTGTGTATAATACTGCTATGATCATGGTTTTACAAATATTTTTAAGCCCCAGATTTTATTTCTATTGGACATATATCCAGAAATGGAAATGCTAGATTATACAGTAATTTTATTTTATTTTATTTATTTATTTTTATTATTTTGTTAGTTTGTTTGTTTAAAGAGGGGAAGGGAGAGAGGCAGAGAGGGAGACAGACATCAATGTATGGTTGTGTTTCACCTGCCTCCAGCCACAGACCTGACTGGAGACCTGGCTTGCAACCTGGTCATGTGCCCTGGCTGGGGAATCGAACCCGCAACCCTTGGGTTAACAGGCCGGCACCTTAACCACTGTGCTACCAGCCAGGGCAGTAATTTTATTTTTAACCTTTTGGGTATTTGTCATACTGTTTCCCACAGCAACTGCAGTTTTTCATTCCTCCTGGCAGAACACAAAGGTTCCAATCATTCCACATCCTTGTCAACACTTACTTTTTTTCTGTCTTTGTTAGTAGCCATTCTAATGAGTGTGAAGTGGTATTTCATTGTAGTTTTGATTTATATTACCTAATAATTAGTGATGTTGAACATCTTTTTATGTGCTTATAGGACATTTATGTATCTTCTTTGGATAAATGTCAACCCAAGTTCTTTTTTTAATCAAGTTTTTTCTTGTTGTTGTTACTGTTGAGATTTAGGATATTAATCCCCTGTCAAATATGAGTATGTGATTTGTAAATATTTTCTCTCATTTTTTGAGTTGCTTTTTTACTCTGTTGATAGTATCCTTTGATCCACAAATTTTTAAATTTTGGTGAAGTCCAGTTTGATTGTTCCTGGTGGCCTTGGTGACATAGTTATAACCTGCCTTTACCTTACTTTGTAACACACTATAGACATATCTTCTTGTAACTGCATATCGGTATCTCTCCCTGTTTTTAATTGTTACATGGGTTTAACAGTATTTATTTAAGATAATTTATTTTATATATTCTTTTATTAAGGGGCATTTAGTCACTACTAACATTTTATTACTATAAGCCCTGTTGTAATAAATATCATTATACACACACACACACACTCACACATACACACACACAAGAAAGAAATCTCATTAGAAGGTTGAGGTACATTCATGTTTCTCAAGAATAAAAATGATCACAGTCCCTCACAGAATGGTGCAGGAGCGAATCACATGAGCAATACTGTGAAATCATGGTGATACAAAGATGTGGTGCTTAGTTAATATTATACTGTATATTTTCTTGAAGAGAGGAAGCCACTGTAAAAATAAGTAGAGTCTGCTGGTCTTTGTATCTCAAAGGAAGACTGTTAGCAATATATAGGTACAAGAAAAAACTGACAAGAATGTGCTTACAGGAAAGTCGAAATTAGAAAATTTTTCATTAATTATATTTAACATAATCTTCTGGTAAAATATATTTCTTTTAATAAAAAAATTACCTTAACCAAGATTACAACTATTAATTCTATTCATTTTAAACTTCTCTATTGCTTCTATTGCTTCTATTGTTTAGATATGGCTTATCTATCTATTTGTATGTAGGAAGACTTATAATATGTTCCAAGGTGATACTATTTAATTGTCCATTTATAGATAAATACTTTCCTATTATATATACATATGTGTGTGTTTAAGTAAAATTTTTCTTTAGCTTTGTAGCATAATTTAATTTGTTGTGACCTGACTTCCTTGCTTTTTAACCTACCCAACAATCATGATAAATATAAATTATTTACTAAAATATCAATCTACCTGTCATTTTTACAAAGTGTAACTGTAAGGATTCTCTACTATAACAATATATTTATCTTTGTATCCAAAAACTAAGCTGATATCAGTTAATGATACAATTAAATAATATGCCTAATGCCCTTAACAGAGTGCTTCGTGTGAAACTAATTTACTTAATTATCATTCAGTTGTTATCACCACCACAACCACTATCATCATCATTTATAAGATAAATGAACAAAGAGAAGAGAGACATTCATTTTGGAAGTCCATGGTAGTGATAAGGAACTAGTTAACATCTATTCCACTAAGAAGAGTTCTGTACCAGGGTGGGTCTACGTTGGCCAGGTACAGAGATGACTCCAGGATAAATGGCAGCCATTTGAGGAACAGTGAGCACAGGCCTAAAGAAAGATTCTTTCACAAGGGGCCTTCCCAAGGACTGCTGCATCTAAAAGGGAGAAAAAAATAAAAGCAAAAACCCATACATATCTATTCATAGGGACAATCATCTAAATTCATAGAGCAATGTTTGGGGAAAACAATGACTTGAAGTCTAGTTATAAAGTCCAACAGAAACAATATTGTTATAAAATTAGTTAAATATATGAACAGTCAAACAGCAAACACAGTGAAATACACTAAAGAACATTAGGAGAGAGGAGAGACTAAAGTTCTAGTCCCACTTTTTTCCCCACCTAGCTAGGTAACCTTGGATGCCAGGTTATTAATTTATAGAACAAGAGAGTTGGGTTAGGTGCTCTTTAAGGTTCCCTCCCAAATGGAATACTATAGAACAATGCAAGGGAAATCCTCAGAGTACCATCATTGTTGATGAGCCATACTGACACTCAGAAATTCCACTACAGAACCAAAGTTGTCTGTAGGTAATATTACTTTTGTAATTATGTAATGGAGGGACCTGTACCATCTAATGGAATTCTGATGTGATGTTTAGCTTCAAGGACAGTAGAAAGCTACAGGCCGGGCTATGCCAGGGGGATGAATGCTCCTACAGTGACCTGTAGACATGTTTGTGACTGTTACTACATTTTCCATGGGCTTGTGGAAAGCAGGTCCTCCTTAGCATCTGCCAATGGGGCTAATACATTATTGGCTGGCTAGAGAAGGGAAAGATTTGTTGAGCATCTACCATGAGCCAGGTCTAGGACATGCACAAAGTAGGAGTTCAACTATTTGTTGAACTAAAAAATTGAGTATCAGTACAGCTCTTAAGTAATGATCCTAAAACCAATAGGTGAACAGTTAATGAGAAACTTTGTAATGAATAAAGTTGACACTGAATTCTTAACATTACTAAAGGAGAGACATTGTGTGCCTTCACATACACATCATGTACATCTTCAACTAAAAAGTACTCTTACATAAAATCCTAAACTTGATTCTAACCAACACTCAGTTTATAAGAAAGATAACAACATATAAAATGATATTTGAAAGATCAAATCAGTTAAATCAATAATGTGGGAAATTGAACAGGTTAAGTGACTAAATTTCTTAACAAAATAAGTGACATGAATAGAGGAGAAAGGGTTGGGCAGCTGTTACAGATTTAACAATCTGCCAAATACAAAGTATAAACCACACCCCTGGCTGGTAGCACTGTGGATAAGGTGCCGGCCTGCGAACCCAAAGGTCGCTGGTTCGATTCCCCAGCCAGGGCACATAATCAGGTTGCAAGCCAAGTCTCCAGCCAGGTCCATGGTTGGAGGCAGGTGAAAGGCAACCATACACTGATGTCTCTTTCCTGCTCTGCCTCTCTCCCTTCCTCTCTCCCTGGAAATAATAAATAAAATCTTTAAAAAAAAAAAAAAAAAGAAAGAAAAAAAAGAAACAGAAGCAAAGTATAAACCATATAAACCCTAGTTGGATTGCTTTTTAAAAATGAGGTTTTTATTTTTCAATCCCCACCTGAGGATATGCTCATTGATTTCAGAGAGAGAGAGAGAGAGAGAGAGAGAGAGAGAGAGAGATCCACCAGTTGCCTCCAGTACACACCTCAATGGGGGATTGCACTCGCAACCTAGATATGTGCCCTGGCCCATGGAGCTACTCAGCCTGGGCAATGAGTATATCCAATAATATAAGTGAGTCTTCCCCTTTTAGGGATACATATTAAAGTATACATGGGTGATATTATATGATATGTAAGGTTTACTTTAAAATATTCCAATGCAGAGGAAGAAATGACATAAGACTGACAAAATGTTGATAATGTTGAAGATGGTTTTTAGGTTCACAGAGGTTCATTATACTATTCTCTTTTTAGATATGTTTCAAAAACTTTATAACATAGTTTTTAAAGAATGAATGAATGAATGATGGGCATTGAGTCAACAGTCCTGCTCTCTTTGAGGACCACTAACACTACTTTGAGGATTGGATAGCCAGGGCACAAAAATCAAAATATAATGAAACATAAAAAATATTGGGTTAAACTGGGAATAGTATTTATTATTATAGATTACTCAGGTTAAACTATTATATAGTTAAAACCTGGTGATCATTTTTTTATGGTACTAGAATCTCAGGAACTTGTGATGGACTTCGGTGATCCAATCACCTAGGACAATCTTCTGATATGTAAATGAGAAAACTGAAGTCAAATGAATAGAGTCTAAAGACTCATCAAGCTATAAATAATATATTGGCTAATAAATATGGGGAAAAAGTATCTGTAACAAAAGAGCTGAATTACTTGAAAATGTTCATTTTAAAACCTAGAGGAAAAATTTTAGGGAATATTTATTAAGTATTCATATTTTATCTTGAAAATTATACTTCTAGCTTTCTCCAGTTCCCTATACATCTTTGTTTTATTCTCCTGGATTTTCCCAAAAGATTCTAATCTCTGAATCTTAACAAGCTTTTAACATTTTTGGCATTGTCCCCATTGTTCTTTACCTATTATCTTGTAAACAACACACAAGAGCTGAAAGAAAATCTTAAGAAGCAAAACACTGAGAAACTTCCACACAGAGAACATGTGCTTGAAAGAAAACAAGGCTACAGAACAAGGAACAGCTCTTTTGAGGCCAGAACTTTGAAAAGCCCCAACAGACATGCTAAGTATCATTACAGTGTAGACTGAGTAAAAAAGAGTTCAGAAAGAAACACCAAAAAAACCAGTCAATGCTTTGAGACAGCTTTTCACAACTGAATGTGTGTTTTGAAATCACAAAACAATAAACATTATATATAAACTTTAAAATATAAGCACATAAATATCCAAAATCCAAATGATTAAATTAATTAATATTCAGTGAGTTACCTCTTCACTTTACATTACTTTTATCATAGTCCTAATTTTATTAAACCAATAACTATAAATTTATTTATAATTAATAAATATTTATAATATAATTACATAAAAAGTTAAGACTGAAAACTAAGGATCTGTTTGCTCTTGCTTTTAATTCTGTAAGCACACAGTTCAACCAAGTTAGACATTTAGTATTTCTGATTGAAACAGTTAGCTTTGAATTTCTAGGAAAATTAGGTGTAAGGCAGTGTTTGACTTTAGCATTTATTGTACTAAGAACCTAAATAACCTGTATGTAAATGGTTCTATTTTTAGAAGTATCTGTTGATTGAGTACAGGATGCTGCTATCTACGACCAACTATGGAGAAGTAATTTAACTCAAACTGATAACAGCCCAGAGGCAGATCCTCTGCTCCAAGCAAGATGGCAGCAGAAGGAAGCATTTGCACTGAGCACTGGAGAGGCTAGCTAGCAACTGGATGTGGGGGTAAGTCCTCCTACCCTCTTCTGGTACCTGATTGGGGGTGGAACCAGGGGAAGGCAGGCACATGCACTACAGAGGTCAGAATGGCAGCAGGGGGTGGGGTTGTATGGCAGAAACCTATCAATCTAGCCTCGTGAAAGAATTAACTGGTTACAGGATGGACCCTGCCCAGGGTCTGTGCAAGTCTGGGCTGAGAAAGTATCTGGTCCAGCCCACACAGGAAAATGAATATAAATCCAACGGCAGGAAGGGACAGACAGGCTCTTATTCACCTTGAAAATATGCTGGCCAGTGCACTTGCCCAGACCTCCTGGCCCTGGAAACCACACGGCCAATGGTGGTGCTGTCGCATGCAGGGATTCCAAGGAGGAAGCCTGAAGCCTGGCAGTGCCAGCAGAAAAGCTGAGCTGCCTGGATGGCCACCCAGTGGCTGCCCGCAGTTCCCAGGTGCAGCACTTTAAATGGGAGCAGGAGCTCTGGGCACTGCCTTTGGTTGGCTCTGGCTGAGGGGGGCTGGGTCCCACCCTAGAGGGGCAGGCTTTGTGACAGAAGCCTGCCATTCTCCCAGGTGGTGCAGCATGTGAATAAACACCTCCTCCTTTCTCACCTGCCTCTGCCTCTAGAATTTGCCTGTTGGTGGTGGCATGCAGCCGAACTCTCACTTTGGTTTGGTAACAAAATCTCAAAAAGGCATAAACTTTAACTGAAATGAAAAACATGTACATCCTTAAACTTCTCTAGGAATTGTTTTTAATGTTTAAGGTGGTCTTTAAGAATATACCACCTACAACATTTAGTCAATTTACTCTATGTATATTTCACAACTTACCTAAAGGAAGACAATCTTGTTCTTGACATCTGCCACGATGGCATTCCAACTGTCTACTGCTGCCTTTAACTGAAGTGATTCTAGGTTGCTAGTGTAGAAAGAAGACACAAGAGGAAGGTCTTTCTTTTTATATGCCAATTAGGTTTCCAAAAGTTGTCTATTATGTTCTCTAGCATATATGTAAGTCATGTAAAACAGCAAAGTTACCACCAACAATTACCTAAAATCAACACAAAGTTGTATGGAAGGGCTATTATTAAACATAAAAACAAGGACTAGAACACATAAGGGTTTTTTTGTTTGTTTTTCAAGAGAAAAATGTAACTTCTGCATTGGCACACCGAGGTTTCTTTTTTCTTTTCTTTTTTTAGCTTGGTGACATATTTTTAGGACATACTATAAAACCTTCACACAGGAATCTTTCCACTGAAGTAGGAAGGCCATGAAAACCAAGCAAGGAAATTGCCCTAGCCATTCAACGCAGGAGCATTCGCAACAATGTTGAGAATACTCATCTTGGAAGCAGGTTTTGAACTAGCATCAAGTGAACCCTGAATCACAAGGCCACAGATGGCTTACCAGGCTCTTCTGCAAATTAGAAAAAGATAATCAATAGGGAAAGGCGAATCAGAAAGAAGTATGTATTAGGTTGTTGCATCTATGCAGGCATAAATTGCACAAACACAGCAGCTCTGCCAAAAACACCCACCAAATGACTTAAACAGAATAGCTTTGAGGTTTTTAGGGTCAGCAGTATGCAGAAGAGAGATTTCAAAGCTGTTCAAAAGGCTGTTAAAACATTCCCAGCCCAATATTACCCAGTATAACAACTTTAAAAGAGTAGAACAAATTATCATTAGAATCATGTCATACCAGTACAAAGAAGCCTGGTAATATTTTAATTTACAGAGCATTTTTCTCCCTCTAGCAAGCAAGCAAGCAGACTGATCACTTAAAACAGTGCTTCCCTGACCTGCATGCACATCAGTGTATCCTGGGAATCTTGCTAAATCTTAGAGATTCTGATTCTTTAGACATGAAGGATAATAAAATAATGATGTCTTGGTTCCAGAGATTCTAATTTAATTTTTTAAGTTTGAAGTAATATCTCATAAATTATAATTTTAAGGAGACTCTCAAACAACCTCCCCAATATTAGAACATCACTCATTTACAGCACAGGAGGAAATTGCCTTTAATGTACAATTTTTAGTTGTTAATACTGATTTTTCCCCCCAAAAGTATTCCAAAGGTGTTTAAAATCAAGCCTGTTAGAAGAGAACAGAATTAGGAAAGGTTTCCACTTAAGAGTCCACTTTGGTTTGTGAATATCTGGTCTTCATACATATCTTTGCCTGAGATTTTTAATCTATTTCCCTGTGGAGGAAGAGAAAAATCTGTTGGCAGCTAGTACGGCATTCAGTAGACTTCTCAGTGCTTTAGCAGAAGGAACAAAGTAAAAGCATCAAAGTGACTAGGTGACTTTTGAGGTTTAAAAACAAAAGGGCTTCTTCACTCCAAAGACTGATATAACACATGTAAAACACATCACAGGTTATGTTCAACCCTGGAGGCACGTGTGAGCATCTCTGAGATCAGATGCACTCAGGAAGAGGGAGATGCTACCTTGCCGCCATGTGAGCCGCCCTGGCAAGCTGACTGAGGCTCTCCTTTTCCGCCTGCTCTAGATGAAGCAAACCAAAATCTCTGCGGCACTGTAAGAAATACACCTACAGATTTTTGAGGGAAAGAAAAACAAGTTGAAAGTGTCTTTGCAAATCAACACATTTCTTTTCTCAATCAGTACATTTTAAGGTGTTTTCCAATCTCTTCCAACAGCACCTGAGCTTCTGAACCATCGATGACACATTATAAAAGCTTCTTGATCAATTCTGCAATTCTTTTTATGCAATCGTTACTGGGTTTGCCAATCTAGAAGATAAGTTTTCAAATTTGTACATACACTGGAACCATCCCCAAAGGTTTTAAACCAAAAGAGATTCTAATTTAATTGAGATTCTAATTTAATTGATACTTGATGTGGCCTGGTATTAAGAACACTCAAAAGAATCCCTGCTATTTGTTTTCTAACTGATGAAGGGGTAGGAAAATAAGCAGACCATACAGGACCATGCAGTCCATCTGGACATTGGAGGTCATCTAGTCCAATGTCAACCCCATACTAGGAATCCCTTTGTGCCATTACTGAAAATAGCTTATTATTTTCTTAGACAGTATTAAGAGTTTCTAAAATTAATAATGGAAGTATACTGAAACTTCCTGACTAAAAGCAGTGAAAAACAAAGACTACAAACTTGAGCCCTTATGGTAACCTGAGGTTTTGTTGTTGCTGTTTTCTTTTGTTTGTTGGTTTGTTTTGTTTCTCGTAGTATGTTGTTGTTGTTGTTAATGCTACCACTCCAACAGTTTGTGCCTACTCTCCAGAGATTTTTGGTTCTGATATCACTCCTTGGTTATTGACCTCTGTATTTCTTTAGCATTGTGCTAAAGAATAACACTTACTATGACAGAGGTGGGAAGATCTGTAATGAGTTTAATGTTAGTGAGCTCTCCAAAACTTTAATTTTATTATATATCAAGTTTGGTTATCCATAAACAAAAATTACATACACACATAATATTTCTTTTGTGTGACTCTAGCTGTGGGCTTCTAAGCTAACTTAGAAGAAACTCAGTAACTTTCTGGGTCCAGAAGGTAAGTTGTTTTTTGACACTAGAGTGTATGATGTATATATGCTTTTGAAAGATCTATGTAAGAAGTACCAAAAAAGGAAGATATGGCAACAGTGAAATGTTATTCTTTGAACATTAGCCAAATTAAACTTCATGACATGGCTTCATGAAAATTGTCCTAAGATATGTGCATGTGCTATACATAATGGAACAGATCAATTTCTTGGAGTTATTTGAGGACAAATAACATTAAGATTATCAACACTGAAGTAGTTATGTACAAAATGCCAATGAGTCAAAAAAAAAAAAAAAAAAGAAAAGAAAAGTGCAAAGGTTGGAGCTGAGGTTTTTGGGCTGGTCCTAAATAAAATGCCTTATTTCTCATTATTCAAAAAAGTATTTTTTTTTCAATTCTTTAATATACTTGTACACAAGTAAATTTGCCTCCCTGACCCATTTGTCTGTCTCCTTTTTCACCTCAGCTGTTAAAGCTCTGCTAGTTTCTGCATTTAGTTTGCTTAAGTATGTTTTAATTGCGCTTTCCATTTTATGCTTCTCCACTTCCCACTGAGATCTGAAATACACAATCATTAAAGAATCAGTAACACTGCAGCAAGAAGGAACTTTTCTACCTTATTCAGGAGAAGGAAAGATAACAAGCTATTACATGAATAAGCAATGATTTCTTTAAAAATATGCAGCATATAAAAGAGAAGACATTACTTAAGCCTGTTATCCTTTACTAACAAGAGTGTAGATGTTTTAAAGTTGTCAATTTAGAGGTAATGATTTAAACCTTGGCTCTAAAATCAAGTTGTCTGTGGGTGAATCTGAGTTCTACATTTATAAATGTGAAATTGTGAATAAGTTACTGAACTTCTCTGTACCCTTTTCCTCACATGTAAAAATGGAGAAAATTGTATTACCTAAAGAGCTATAATGAAATTAATTCAGATAATACAAATAAAGCACTTTGTGTTTGGTGCATAGTAAGTACTAAATAAATATCAGGTATTATTATTATTAATAAATTTTATGTAAAGTTTCTATAAGCCTTTTTGTATTCCAACAATAGCAATTATAAAGGATTTTATGATCCCTGTCATAAAGCTAGGTCAATGCATGAAAATATTCTTTACTGGTCATCTTAGTGCTTACGCTCAGCATCTCAGAATAAAAACAAATCCTGTAGCTTAAGAGGGAAGGGAGATGATAAATAAGACATTATTTATCAAGGACATTATGGACAACGACTACCTGTGAGGTTTCTCTTTTCTTAAACCTCAGTTCAGTTTGAGCCCCAGAACTCTATGGCATACAAACCAGTCTTATATGAAAATAATTAACTGGAAATATAACTTGGAATAGGTAACTTTCACAAAAGCTATTCTCAATGTTTTATTATTTGAAACATCAGAATACTTGAATACCTGACAAACATTAATGAGAAGCCTGATAAAACAAAATATTGTTAATACCATTAAAATGAGTGTTTTGAGGGGGAAAATCATGAACTATTCAAGGAGATATAGTAACTCATCTAAAAGAATTTTTATACCTTTGAATATTATACAAAATTTGCCTACAAAAATAGAAAAAAAATAGGTAAGCTGAACTTCATCAAATTATAAACTTTTGTACTTCAAAGGACATCATCAAGAAAGTGGAACAACCCATAAGAGAAAATGTTTGCAAATATCTGATAAGGGACTTGTATCTAGAACAAACAAAGAACAATTAAAACTCAACAGTAAAAACACAAACAACCCAATTTTAAAAAATGGTCAAAAGACATGCATAGACATTTCTTTAAGTAGATACATAAATGGCCAATAAGCCCAAGAAAAGATGCTTCACATAATTAGCCATTAGGAAGATGCAAATGAAAACCACAATGGCATACCACTTGACATCTATTATAATGGGTGAAATATAGACAGATAATCCAATAAGTACTGGTGAGGATGTAGAGAAATCAGAACTCCCACCCATTTTGATGAGATTGTAATATGATGAACTGATCTGGAAAACAGTTTGGCAGTTCCTCAAAAAGTTAAATAGAGTTTACTACATGTCTTAACAATTGTACTCTTAGGTGTGTACCCAAGAGAATGAAAACCATGTCCACACAAAAATTTGTACATAAATGTACTAACAGTATTAGTCATTATAGTCAAAAATGAAAACAAACCAAATGTCCATAAACTAATGAAAAGATAAACAAAATGTGGTATGTCCATACAATGTAATATTATTTATCCACAAAAAAAAAAACAAGTACAGATACTTGCTACAACATGGATGAACCTTGAAAAAAAAAGTCATAAGTGACCACACATTATATGATTATATCTATATAAAATATCCAGAATAGGCAAAATCTACAGAGACAAAAAGTAGATTAGTGGTTGCCAGAAGCTGGGGCAGAGAGTGAGGTATGACCTCTAATGAATCCAGGGTTTCTTTTTAGGATGATAAAAAATGTTCTGGAATTAGATAGTGGTAATGGCTGAACACTTCTGTGAATACATTAAAAACTAATGAATTGTGTACTTTAACAGGGTAAATTTCATGCTGCATGAGTTACATCTCAAAATGTTATAAAAAATTATCTACAAATCTATAAATGAGAACAAAAGCCAGTTTCATAAAGCAGTCCAACCTAATTGCTTTGATTAGGGTAAAGAGATTAGAATTCAGTGGGTTCCAGTCCCTAGGACCATAACTTGGCTTATTTATTCTAGGGCCAGAGCTAAATTAAACATACCTCCCAATTTGCCTAGGACACTTTCAGTTTATACTTGTTGTCCCAGTGTAATTACCAATACTGCTTAATTTCTGGCTCTATTTGCCTGTTTGGATGATAAATTACATGGCTACTTAGCTAGAATGTGCTGAGTGGAATACATAGTTTCAGAGAGGGTGCACGCAACCAAAGCAACAGCCATTTGTACCTCTTCATGGAAAGTTGCTCTTTAAGGTTCTTGATTTCATTATCTTTAGCATGGCTCTGATGCTGTAATCTAAGCAAAAAAGAAAGTCATAAAATGTTAGAAATTACTTGTAATTAATATGGCCAGAATAGTTCTACTTACAGATGAGGAGGGATTAAGTATGTTCACTTTTGGCTGCCAAGTGTTGAGCCTAAAAGTAACTAAACTCTGATATCTAGTCCTTTTGAAATTTATTTCTGATGTCTGATTTACTCAATTCCCAAAAAAAGAACTAAATTTGAACTCCTTAGTTTTAACCAAATTGTAAATTACAAAGCCAAAGGGAAAAGTTATCTTGTATTCCCAGCACAATGACTCAGAAAAATGTCTTTAATTCTTTATAACTTAGTTTGCCCATTAGAAAACAGAAATGGTATTTTCTGATGTACTAAGCCTGTGGCAGGATTGAGAACTTTAAGTCCCATAAAAAGATATTATATTTATCAAGTCATGTAAACTATTAAAGACTTAAGTTCTGAAAGAAATCAGACCTTCAAAATTGAACTGTGTGCATACAGAATTTTTAATAAAAATTATAAATTAAAACTCAGAATCACTCTGATATGACCTAATCATGGGCAGTTTGGATAAAAATTTTGCATACATCAAGAAACAACCTGTGATTAGCTTAAAATTAATATGCAAGAAACTATTAAGAAAAATGCAAAGTGGTTATCATATATTCACATCTATTTTTATTGTTTCTCCCTTGTGCTGTTGTATTTCTCTTCTCAACCAAGCTTTTATGTTACCTGGTTAATGTTTCAGTATGAAGAGATTTATAGCAAAAGCACATTTCTTTTTAAGTGTCTAATATGTTGAGACTTGAGATATATATGAGTACTACATATATCATTATTGGAAGGGTAAAGCCTTAAAGCAATGACTTGAAATGTTGCCTGGATTGCTCACAACTAGCTCTCAGAGACTACCTACTCACCTTAACTCTAAGCCTCTTAGAAGCTACGGAGACTTACAATCAATGTTCTGTTGGGCTGAAAATGTAATGAAAATAATACCAGGTCCCTTTTTATACAAAAGAGGTCATGTTCTCAAGTAAACAGTAAGAAATACAAGCGCTGTTATTGTAGTATAGAGGAGAATGTAGAGAGAGTTTAAAAGCAGCAAGTCTTCTAAAATTGGCATCTTCCTTTCCTTTGTATACTTCATTATTTCAATATTTTACCCAGCACCAGTTTAGAGTGGGTAGTAAGAGTTGACAGAGCTAGCAGGAAATTCAGCAGACATGGATTTGTTAGTAAAAGAGGATAAAATATGCGTAGTTCTTATTATCAAACCTGGACACAAACCAGCTATTGTATGTTCAGGCAGTTATAATTCTCAGTCCTATTTTTCTCATGAATAACATGATAGAGTAGAATTAGATTTTATTTTCTAAAAGATCTAAAGTTCTCAAACTTTAGCTGGCTATTAAGTTTACTATATGGGCTTTATTGTCAGAGCTTTCTTAACATTTATTAAGTGCTTACTTATTGTAATTTGTACAAAGTGTCATTTTTATGTAAATCTTCTTAATTAAAACTGTAATTATCATCAACAGATATTTACCAAACATTTACTGTAGGATTGGCATTGAATTAGGCCAAAGGAAAAGAAAACTTGCTTCCCACTAAACACCATATCATAAGATGAAAGAAACCAACACTACAATGAAAAATTATTTATATTTTCATCACATACTCTTTGGACATAATCAGGTTAAACCAAAAAAAAAAAAAAAGCTCAAAAGCTTATATGATAACACACAATGTTCATGCTTTGTTCTCTGCCTAGATGTCCTCCCATCTCAACCTACCTAGCCCAGGTTCAATACTATGTGCTCAATAAAGTTCTTCCTTATCACAACAAAATCTCGATGAAGGTTAGCTCCATTTGACAATGATGTGTTTATAAAAGTTAAATTTTTTGAGATAATTATAGATTCAAGTAAAGGTAGAAACAATGATACAGAGAGATCCCATGACCCTTTATCCACCTTCCCCCAGTGGTATCATCCTGGAAAATCAGAGTACCAGGATGGTGATAGTGATATAGTTCAAGATACTGTACAGTTTTACCACCACAAGGATCTCTCATTTAGTCTTTTTATAGTCACTCTGACTTCCCTTCCACTCCTGTCTCTTTATAACCTTGAATCTGTTTTCCACTTTTATCATTTTTGAAATTTTGTCATTTCAAGAATGTTATAGAGAAGGGCTTATTCAGTCTATAAACTTTGCGGATTAGGTTTTTTCATGCAGTAGCGTTCTCTGATGTCTGATGTAGAGACATCACTGTTTCATTCCTGATGGTGATGTTTGTGTCTTCTCTTTTTTGGTCAGTTTTGCTAGTGGTTTGTCAATTTCCTTGATCTTTTCAAACTTTGTTTCACAGACTTTTGTTATTTTTTTCTGTTGCTAAGTCCATTATTTCTAATCTTTATTTCCTTCCGCTTGTTTTTTAAAAAAATCTTTTTTTATTATGCTGTTAAATTTGTCCCAATTTCTTTTCCCTTTGCACCCCTCCATCCAGCACCCCCTTTCCACCTACAATCCCACCCCTTGTTAGTTCATGTCCGTGGGTCATGCATGTGAGTTCTTTGGCTTTACATTTTCTTGTACTATTCTTAACATCTCCCTGTCTATTCTGCACCCACCAACTATACTTTTTAATCCCTGCACCTTTCCCCTCTTCTTCCCTTTCTCTTTCCCAG
>PVIW01002634.1:190923-206831 GCA_004026585.1 Noctilio leporinus
TCCCCCTAACCACTGAAGGCTTATTCACTGTATTCATATATTTGGTTCTGTTTTGCTTGTTGTTAGTTATGTTCATTATTGTCCTGTAATGGGTGAGATCATATGGTAGTTGTCCTTTACTGACTGCCTTATTTCACTAAGCATAATACTCTCCAGTTCCATCCATGTTGTTGCAAAGGGTAGGAGTTCCTTCTTTCTTTCTGCTATATAGAATTCCATTGTGTAAATGTACCAAAGTTTTTTGATCCAATCATCCACTGATGGGCACTTAGGCTGTTTCCAGCACTTGGCTATTGTAAATAGTGCTGTTATGTTGTCTTTTTAATGTTCGCAATTTTGTTCCTCTTTTTCTCAAGTCCCTTTAATGGCTTGGTGATGAACTCCTTTAGCTTTACTTTGGGAAGTACTTTATCTGCCCTTCCATTCTGAATGATACCTCTGCTGGATAAAGTAACCTTAGTTGTAGCTCTTTGCTTTTCATCACTTTGAATACTTCTTGCCAGGCCCTATTTTGCTGGCAAAGTTTCTTTTAAGAAATCAGTTAACAGTCTTATAGGAACCCCTTTGTAGGTATCTTTTTTTCTCTTGCTGCTTTAAGGTTCTCTCTTTATCTTTAACCTTTGGCATTTTAATTATGATGTGTCATGGTATGGTCCTCCTTGGGTCTAACTTGTTTGGGACTCTATGCTTCCTGGACTTGTACATCTATTTCCTTTGCCAAATTTAATAAGTTTTCTTTCATTTTATTTTCATGTTAAGTTTTCAATTTCTTGTTCAGCTCTTCTTCTGGCACTCCTATACTTTGGATATTGGCACATGTAAAGTTGTCCCAGAGGTTCTTATGCCTCTTTTCATTTTTTTCAATTCTTGTCTCTTCTTTCTGTACTGGTTATTTCTTCCTTAAGCTCTAAATCATTGATTTGAATTGCAGGTTCCTTCCATTTACACCTTGGTGTCATGTGGGTTTTTTGTTTCACATAGTCTAGTCTTCACTTCTTCCTTTCTGCATTTGTTGTATTTAAGCACATCTATCAAGTCTGTGAGCATCTTTACCACCAGAAATTTGAACTCTGCTTCTGTTAGGTTGGCTATCTCCTCATAGCTCAGTTCTCCCACTGGCACCATGATCTGCTCCCTCTTTTGGGCCATACTTCTCTGTCTCCTCAACTTGACAGCTTTCCTGTTTTTGCCTCTGTGTTCTAGGTAGTTCTGTTGCACTTGTTATATTGTAAGGGGCAGAGCCTTAGGAACTCGTCAGTGCAGGGTGACCTGTTTCACCATGTTGTGGTGCTGTATGTGGGAGAGGAATGAGAGGGAACACTGCCCCTTGCCCATTAAGACCACCTGTTTCTTCCTCTGCCCGACTCCCCACTAGTTTTCACAGTGAGAAGCAACACGGCTCTATTTTTCTTGGCACTGGAACCGTGGGCTGTGCAGGCTGGCCCCAGGGCTGTTTCCCAGGTTTAAATACTTTTTCACATGATCTCAGTCCCCAAGCTCCCACTGGTTTCCATAGCCAGAAGTTACAGGAACTTATCTTCCCAGCACTGGAACCCTGGGCTGGGTGGTCTGGTGTGGGGCTTGGATCCCTCACTCCCTAAGTGTCCCTCTGATTTTTAGCCATCACATGTGGGTGTGGGACCACCTGTTCTGCGTCTCTGCATCTCTACCCCTCCTACCTATCTAGATGAATGTAATTTCTTTCATTCCTTGGTTGTTGGACTGCCATATAACTTGACTTTCTGATGATTCTGGATGATAGGTATTTTGTAGTTCAGTTGCTAATATATTCTGTGATTGTATGAGGAGGTGAGCCATGTTTACTTATGCCTCTGTCTTGACCAAAAGTCAGATCCAGGAAGTTTTAGTTGTAAGAAGGAAGACTTGCAAGTAATGGGGCCATTACATCTTGGTGGAACTGGGAACTGGAAGTCCCTCTGCTATAGGTAATTTTAATCTCCCCATAATAATCTATACTCTCTATTATCTTAGTCAATCAACATCTACTTTTCATTGGTTTCTTCTACATGCACTTTACATAATTCTTCTCACAGTTAGTACTTAATGTTTGGTGAATGTTCAACACAGGTTGCTTACTGAGTGAAGACATATGCATCCCCTAAAGTGATTTATTTGTAGCTTCAAGCATACAGGGTACCTGGTTCAGTTATCAGAGTTGAGGATGGACATTCTCAGATAGTGAAGGAGAGAGGAAGCTCATTTGCATGGATGGCATTACTTCTCTGATCTCTGACATGGTGTAACACATTTTTGGATTAGGCATTATCTTTCAGGCTAAAAGACAACACTTTGAATCCTTCTTAAGTGATTGCAGTCAGCTTAGTTTGCCTCCCTTTGAACCTGAAGGATATCTCTTAAGTCCAGCAAGGACAAGCCTGAAAGTATTTTCAATGAATATTATGTTGCCAGAGCCATGGTATTCAATTATTAAAAACCCTTTCCGGTTGGATGATATGCTGTGTGGGTGAAAATTTAACATCTAAATCTCTGCCAAATATTTCTCCAATTATACATTTTGTATTTTGGACTTCTTAAATATATTCCCTAAAACTTATCTATTTTCCTTATTATCAGTCTAGGAACTAAAAACGATTTCAAATTAGACTTCATAGATGATTGGTACCTTATGGTACTACTGTTCATTAAAATAATTTGTTATAAATTATATTATTATTTCAATTGATACTCCTTGAAGGCAGTGATTAGAAAAAAATAAAGCAAGATACTTGTTTTTCTCTATTAAGGTGAATTTTTAGTCTTAGGCATTTAATACTTAAAGTTATAGGAGAAATGAAATTGGAAGGGGTCATAAGAGTCTCGAGGAATTTGATTTATTTTCAATCTCTTGGGCTTGGAACACAAGTATTCTGAGGGACCAACATAAAAAAGCACGCAAGTGATTCTCTGTTACCTTTGAGGAATGTATGTACTTTATGACATAAAGAAACAACCAAACACTGGTCGCATTCTTACAAACAAGAGTCATGATCTGAAAGTTCATTATCTTTCTCATGAAATTCTATTATCTTCACACTTGTTCATCTAATACATGAAAAGCTTGATATATCGAGTAATTATTTGCTTATTTCTCAATTCCGCTGGCAAGGCAAAGAGTTGGTTTTAAAGCAAGTGCAGTCCTGGGTTGGCAGTTCCTAATGTGCAGTCACAATGCCACCTAGTGGCTACTTAGAGATTATCTTTTAAAGATGGAGTTCATTATGGAGCAAACCCAGAATTTTCTGTTATTAACAGATTTGGACTTACCTGAAAACCCTATTGATTCCAATTGGGTTTTCATATCCAAAAGCCACTTGTTGGTTAAGAGATGTGATAATTTTGTCTTTCTTTCTAATCTTCATTTGTTCTTCTTGCCACAGAAGTGTCACAGTTTTCAACTGTCTTTTGAAATCCTGCTCAAAGAAAAATATGATTACCACCAGAACTTGAAAGAAAAATATTGGGCTCTTTCAAAAAATAAAAAAGATACCATTAAGTTTAATATTTGAACTACCTATGACTTGCCCCAGATCTAATGGTGAAAGTACTTACATCGCACTCATTGTGCAGTTTATAAGGCTGCTGCTGCTGTCCTTTTCAGTTTCTCCATATTCTATAGATACCTTGCTGGTTGAGCCCTACTGAGCAAATGAAACATGCATGCTTTATTTTCCTCTTTAAAAAAAAAAAGCACTAATATTTTAATCATTTAAAGGGGGTTTAAAGTTGTTATCTATTGCTTATTTATGCTTTATAGGTCTCAGTGCAAGCATCCCTTCTAATTATTTTAGATAAGCCCAAACTTTCCTTGATTACAGAACTCATTAAATAATACCAGTTACTTATCCATTGATGCTACTGTTAGATAACATTACCTGCATGTTTACTGTTTTTATTTTTTTTTTGCTTTTTTTTTAAATTTTATTGTTGTTGTATTACATCCATCCCCTTTTTGCTCCCCTCTGTCCCCCTCCCCAGCCACCCATTCCCCCCAAAGTCAATCCCACCTGTTGTCCATGTCCATGGTTCCTTTATACTAGGTTCTTGTCTAAGCTGCTCCCCTTCTTTGCCTCTGCCTCCCCCCTCCCCCCATGTTTACTGTTTTTTAGGCATTTTTTTGGTAACAATTTTACTGTCAAAGAAACCATGAAGTAGGCAAGGATTATTTCTATTTCAGGGATGATAAAATGAGTAACTTGCCCAAGGTTACAAAGTGAGTAGATAAGCCTTAATTGCCCAAGCACTTAATATTATTACATGACCTATCTTAATGTTCAAATTCTCCACTATATTATAAACACTAGGACCACACAGCCCATGTCACATCATAGCTCTGGAGACAAAGCAGATGCTAAATGTTTTATTTTTAATATTTTTTGAGTAAAAGAATGAATTTATTTTCAAAATATGTATGACATTTTGTTCTGTTTTTCAAGTTCTCATAGTTTTCATGGCTATTACATGAAAACCAAAGGCCTCACATTTAAACTTTAGTGTAACAACCAAACCTCAGAATATTTCATTTCAGTTAAGTATACACATAATAATATTATAAGTGGAAAGGAGAAAGAAGGTATGACAATTAAGTGAATGTTGTACTATCAGCCTAGGAATCATTTGTGCTAACTGTACCCTTAGATAAGCAATATTCCTACATACTATACATCATTGTATTTAAACCATGGAATAGGCTTTCATAAAATTACCTCAGTATAAAATTCTCATGGGTAGAAGTGGCTTTTCAAAAATACATTTCATATGCTTTATCTGATTAAGTGCTCTGTAGAGTACCTAAATCATGTTCATCTGCACCTTTATGTATGGGTACCTCATTCCTGTCAAGGAGTACTACTAGGGAAGGAATCAAAGAAAATATTGTTGTACACTGATATTTTTTGTAGACATTTCATGGTAACCACCAAGTTCAATTTAAAAACAATGAAAGTAGCTTTGTTTTACATAGCTATTTTTCTAATGAAATTCATGAAATATAATCCAATGGGATGATGCTAGTTTCACCCCTTCTTCCAAGGCAGCTGTAAACCCTGTGCAATGAATGAATACAGTTGGAAGCAACTCTGCCCATTAATTAAAGCCAGAAAATGACTTGAGGGCTAAAGTGAAAAGTTTTAGTTCCTAAAGTTCTTTTTTCCTTCATCATCCCTGTTTCTTCCTTCCTATCCCCCACCCCTACCCTCTTTCTTCTCACAAACACAGCATAAACCATTAGGTGAACATGTTATTCAAAGAGTCATGGGGAAAAGAAAGGTTAACAATTATTTCTGGAAGAAGGAAGGCTGGGCTACTCCCTCTCCAGTCAGGCTTACCTGCTCTATCATGTCCAGAATGTGTAATTCATCCAGGCTATAGACCTTGTCTTCAGCTGCAGAATCTTGTACATTACTTGCATCATCGTTCATAAATCTACTGAATTGATGTAGATCTGCTTGCTCTTTCTTCAACTGCTCTTCCTTTTCTACCTTATTTGGGCTATAGTAGTGATATAATCAATACAATCTTTCAGCATTGTACAGGTTTTTCATCTAAACCATTGTGTCCTAAATTAACATTATAACATTATACTGGTCACATGAGATTCAGTATGAGAAGGGCTCATGATCAAAGAAAGTTTAGACAGTGCTCAGACCAAATATTTCTCTTGAAAAACGCAATGAATTTTAGCATATTTGAAATAGCATTCAACCAAAGTAATCAACTATTCTGCTCATCTCAGTGTCTCAAGAACTATGAGACCATGAAGTTCTTTTTTCAAATTATAACCATTCACATCAGTTACTTTGGAAATATTGACAAGCATTTCCAAACCTACTATATTATTTTATATATTCCAACATTCTTGACAAGTAGGTTGTAATAGTCAACTTATGGGGACTGGACATTTAAATAGAAGGCTGCAAATAGCAACATACAGGACAAAAACACAGATTTCTTTTGTAACAGGACCACATAAAAACCATAGTGATAAACATGGATTTCAGTCACTAAGAACCACTACAAAAGAATGAAAATTCTACATATACAAAGGCAATTAACCCATTTTCATACCTATGTCTAAATGCATGTTACTATAGATGGCCTACTATTTAGTAGTCATAAATGTCCTTAATCTCATGAATGGTAACAAATCACATTTTCTCAGATACCCCAACAACTGTAAAAAATATAGATGAATATTTTTAAAAGCTTCAAAAAATTATTTCTAAATTAAAAAAATACGATTAATAGAATTGTGATAGTATAAGAAAATATTCATATTACTAAGAGATATTAACTATTAACTGAGACATATAGTGGTAAAATTACATTAACTTATGGATTGAAACCACGCCAACCAAGAACAAAATGTTATGGGAGGAATGAAGCAAATGTGGAAATATAGTGATTACTGCTGAATCAAAACAATAGGTTGATGTACTAATGTAGGCATAATTATTTTCTTCTGTGTGCATTTGAAAATTCTCATTTAAAAACTAAACTCCTTCCATGGACATGGACAACAGGTGGGATTGACTTTGGGGGGAATGGGTGGGTGGGTGGGGGGACAAAGGGGAGCAAAAAGGGGATGGATGTAATACAACAACAATAAAATTAAAAAAAAAAAACAAAACTAAACTCCCTGGGCGATATGATGATTCTGCAGGTTTTGGTCTATGCTGTAGAGCAAAATGACTGATGGTACTATTTCACTCTTTTGTAAGTAATTTTTATGGCATTTAGACACAGCCTGAAAATTAAAAACAATAGTAATAACTACTGCCTAGGATAGTGATTTTCAACCTTTTTTATCTCATGGCACACATAAACTAATTATGAAAATTCTGCATCATACCAAAAAATAGATTTTTTGCTGATCTGACAAAAAAAAAATCGGTAGAATTTTGATTCATTCACACCAGATGCCTAGTGCTGTGTTGACTGCTGTCATTTTTTAATTTCACAATCTAAGGGAAAAGAGGTCCATTCCCCTGACTAAACAGTCAAGCACTGAAAGTTTTAAAAATTCTTGCAGCACACCCATTGAAAATCACTGCTCTGAGGCTCAACTTGCTGACAAAGTGAAAACCCATGCTGGATGATAAACTATTTACTTACTAAATGTATAATATCAATCACCAATAAGAAAATATAAACTACAAGTGATGGGTTCATTTTTTAATTAAAAAATTGTTTACAATTTATTTTTAGAGAGAGGGGAAAGGAGAGAGAAAGAGAGGGAGAGAAACATCAAAGTGTGGTTGCCTCTTGTACACCCCAAATGGGGACCTGGCTCGCAAGGCAGGCATGTGCCCTGAATGGGAATCAAACCAAGGGCTTTGGTTTGAACCAAAACCAGCCAGGTCTACAAGTGATGGCTTTAAAGTTAACAAAATACATATGTTCTTGTTATCATCTTAAAAAATAACTTATGTTCTCACAGTGAGTTATGTAAAGGTACTAATTTCAGTTAACACATTTTTGGTATCATAATCTTTTCATTGGACCATCTCCCCTATTTCCTTCCTTTACTACACTGTCATCAATCTAATGGCTGTACAAATTAGCTCAAAGTAACCTTTAGCCACTTAAAGGTTTACAGTAAATATTTAAAATTTACTGTTAACAACCAGGATTAAAAAACAAAAAATAAAACATCTCAGGTTATTAAACAAACTAAACCAAAATAAATCAAAACTCTCGCTAAAGGGATCTTTGGTACAAAAAATATTCAGTCCTTTAAAGTTAAGTCTGCCCTGGCTGGTGGCTCAATGGATAAGGCGCCAGCTTGTGAACCCAAAGGTCGCTGGTTCAATTCCCCAGTCAGGGCATATGACCAGGTTGCAAGCCAGGTCTCCACCCAATTCCCCAGTTGAAAGCAGGTGAAAGGCAACCATACATTGATGTTTCTCTCCCTTTCTTCCTCCCTCCCTGCCCTTTTCTCTAAAAATAGTGAATAAAATCTTAAAAAAAAAAAATAGTCTACCTTGGTAAACAATCTTATTTAGTGAAGCTAAGCCTTAGATTATAGTTAGCCAAATCTACAGTATATTTTAAAAGATTTTTATGCTGGACCCAAATTAGTCCTCAAATCAAGTGATTAGCATTGGATGACTGACTGTTCAGTAGCTTTAAAAAAAATGGCAAGAGATTCTATTCTATCAAAGTAAATGATAATTTTACTTTTCATCACTTTCTGTAAATGGTGACAACTTATTAAGATAAGGAATTTGCCTTTCCTCTCTTAATGAAAACACTACCCTAAGCAAGGCTGTGTTGTGTCATATTAGCAAAGCACATTTTCAAAGTACTAAGAAAATCTTAAAAAGTAAATAAACTAATACTTACACTTGATTTTCCTTTGATTCCTTATTCTGAAAAATAGCATCCACATTTAGTAATCTATTTCAACTTTGTTAATATAGCATAATGATCTGACTACATTTAGGTCAGTGTTTCTCAAAGTTTTTTGACAATAACCATAATAAGAAATATATTTTAAAGCCCTGGCTGGTAGCACAGTGGATAAGGCGCTGGCCTGCAAACGTAAAGGTTGCTGGTTCAATTCCCCAGCCAGGGCACATAATCAGGTTGCAAGCCAGGTTTCCAGCCAGCTCTGTGGCTGGAGGCAGGTGAAAGGCAACCATACACTGATGTCCCTCTCCCTCTCTGCCTCTCTCCCTTCCCCTCTAAAAATAATAATTAAAATAATTTAAAAAAAAAAGAAATATATTTTCCATATGTGTTATGAACTACATATTTGTGTCCCCTGCCCCAAATGCATACATTAAAACCCTAACCTGCAATGTCATAGACACTGGAGGTAGGCCCATTGGGATGTAATTAGGTTTAGATGATGCTGTGGAGTCCTCAAAACTGCCCTTATAGAAAGAGACAGAGCTAGCATTCTCTCTCTGTTTCTCTCGCTATGAGAAAACAGAGTCAAAAGGTAGTCATCCGTAAACTAAGAAGAGGGCCCTCACCAGATACGGAATCTGCTGGAAACTTGATATTAGACTTCCCAGACTCCACAACTGTGAAAAATAGTATTTGTTGTTTAAGTCACCCAGTCTATCATAGTTTGTTATAGCAGTGAAGTCTACAACAATGGGTGATGACCTCTGGAAAAATATTTTATTCCTACTAATTATTTCCTTCTTTAAAATGGTAGTTGTGACCCAATAAATTAATTTTGTAATTGAGTAGTGAAATACACTTGAAAATCACTCATTCAGGTATTGGAAATGAGTGAGTATTAGGGCTGAGTTTATACATCTTGGTATATCCTGGGAAAGGGCATATGGAATTCTCACTTACAGAATCCTATACTAAATACAAAAATTCTTGAAAACTGACATGTTAAAAAGCAGATTTATATATTAGAAATCTTTTTTAAAAGAAATGTTAGGGAAATCCAATGTTATAAAGCCCTAGATTTTATGTTCATTTAAATAGAAATGTAAAGGCAACAGACTAAGTAAAGGTAATATCAATGCCACTTAATACACATTAAATTAAGAGTATTAATTACTCAGATACTGCTTTTCCATTAAAAGTGTTAGTTATTCTTACATAAGTTACAGTATTAATCTCTACCATGTCTTGTTTACAAGAAACTTCAGAGTCTTGTTTCCTACATATTGCATATGCATTAAAATACTTAAATCTGTTTTGCTTTATTGTCTGTATATACTAAGGGGATTTTTGTTTTTTAGTGTCTGATCAATATCCAGTGCCAGTACGATTCTGCAATTAAGAATTATGAACTCCTGCCAAGATTGGTTCCAGTGTACCTGAATAACTGAGTTGAAAAGACCTTTGGTTGCTCGTCACGAACATATCTTGCTAGTATAGTTGACTAGTATTTCTGAAATTGTTTTCTAGCTTTTTTCATGACTTTCAGACAACACATGTATTGTATTAGTCTGTCTTCTTAGATGAACCCCAGCAACTTCCCTTCCTTAGAGAGGACATCCAGTTTGAAGGCCTCAATTTCTTTTCTGCCATGTTTTTTTTGTTTGTTTGTTTTGTTTTTTTTATCTCCAAGCTTCATCACAAAGCCTTCTATTTTTCTGCCATCTGCTTTACCTCTTTTTTCTATTCCAAACCTTAATTCCCCTGGGTGGGTGGTGGGAATAGGAGCAAGAACAACAGTAATTAGGTAGAGTAATTAACATTCTTCATGAAAGGGTAATATATGAAAAATTAATACTATAAATAACCCCAAAGAGTTACTTACAATTTGAATATATTAGAAGCTAAATACAAATTCTTAACTAGAGAAAGGAAGCATGAAGAGTAGCTACAAAGTCTCTATATATACTAGTTAGAAGTTATCTGTACCGTATCCTCTATTTGTTACACAAATTTTACTTTTTCATCACCTTTTTCCAGTGATCCCTGGTAGGTGTTTTTAGGACTTCAGCTATATTAGGTAGAGATGTTGCAAAACAAATAATTAACAAAGGACACAATCTCATGAATAGGAACTTTGCCATCACGCTATTAACAAAGCTAGAATTTTTCATGAGAACTCCTGATTAGAGAATTGAACTGACTTAATTTTTATTAATGGTTGCTTATAGTACAAGTAGACAATTCTTTGCACTTGAAATAACAGCAATTGAGTATATGAATATGCCTATTCTATATAAAATGATCATATGCACAAACTTCAGCATTTTTAGGTCCTACACTTTAAAAACAAAAAATTCCTAGACAGTTGCTGACATTTAAAAAGAAACTTTTACTATTACTAGAGTATGAATTTTTATGGTGTTTACATTTATGTCCAGTTGCAGTTATCCCTTGTTTAATTTTGATTTGAAAATAAAGTCTGAATTAAAAAAAAATTAGTCCCTCTAAAAAGATAAGCATTTCCCTTATAATTTTCCAAGCACTTAAAAAACTTCTTGCTAAAACCATGCTACAGTTAGTAACCTATTTATTTTACAATTGGCAAAAAAACAAGGAAGAGAAATGGAAGAAGAATTTTGCCTTTTTAATTTTTTTACATTACTGCACTGTTGGCAGACTCATAAACACAAAGAAATCGAACTCATTTAAGGTTTTGAAAAATGCTTCTTAACATATCACTAGAATTATTAACACTGAGTAGGCATTTTTAAAATAAGAGTGGTATGCAGAAATTAATGGAATTTCTAAGTGACTGTTTCTTAATTGTATATTTAAATGTATAAATTATGATTTAGGGAAGTAAAATATGCACAATGTAAGTTTAAGTCATTCAAGATCTAACACATAGATATCTTTAAAATCATATATCCAATAAGCTATGGACATTTTCAAAGTCATTTATACTATGTGTCTACTTAGATTAATTTTAAGTGCTAACAGTGAATCCACATATTACCCAAGTGTTCATAATTAGACATCCCTCTGTTACAATGCTAATACAGTTTCTTACCTTTTTATTCTTAGTCTTTTTCTTTTTCTCTGGTTTACTCTTAACCTGTTAAGTAAAAATAGTATGAGTTATTTAATACAAAATCAGAATGTACAATGGGTTATTTTGCAAATTATATTTCCTCTAAACACCAGAACCTTTTATCTTCTAATATTATAGATCATATTTTTTTTCTAGAATCTATGAAAAATTTTCATTTTAATATCAGTCTTCTGTTCTTAAAAAAAATCAGTGATTTATAATGGAACATTATACATATATACACAATGTCAATGAATAGGCCACTGAAAAAAAACTCACAAATCCTCACTTCCACATATGCATGCATGAGTAACAAAGGAGGAATGCATTTTTCAAAAACCAACATATTCAGGTCCATAAGATAAAAAAATAAGCATAAGAAGAACTTAGTGACTACATACTATTACCACTTATCCATATAAAAATACAGAAATTGCACTGTGGATAATTTTAACTCTACTTCTCCGCAAATGGTGTTGAAATACACCTATTTTTCCTTTCTCTGTCCTTCTATTTCCCACTATGCTTCTACTTTCTTCTACTTTCTATTAACCTCCCATATCCACTCCATCAATCAGAATAAAGAAATATGTTCAAAAGTCTAGCATAGTGCCTGGCACATAATAAATGTTCAATAAATGCTGTAAAATGAGTGGTTCAGGCAGGAAACATTATGGAATGAAGTACTGGGGAAAGAACCATTCCAATTTAAGATTGGTGTGAACACTATGATAAATATAAACTGAGATTGTCTGGAATCATTTAAGCATAGTGCATGCAACAAACTAAAGACTCTAATTATTATGTTCTTCTAACTCAAATGTTAATGAGAGCTTATACTTCCTGGAGATCTTTAATAGATTCTGTTGAAGATTCACTGGGTATTGATGCCCCATCTTTATTCATTTCTGCTAACTGTATTCCAGGGTTTGATTTCACATTTATATGGTACTCCATGAGAGGTGGACTTAGTTCTTCTTTCTCATTTTGTAATTCTTCCATTTCAATACCTAAATATTGAACATAAAACATTCAAAATTTGGATGCAGACAACTTTAGCCTCTTATTACTATTATATATACATTTACCCCCTAAAACATCATTCTAAAAAAGGTAACATCTTACTCTGTCCAATTACTAGATGAAAATAAAATGCCTACTTATTAATGACCACATAATAGGTACATATACTAACCAGAATCAATCAGTATGAACCAAATACTAAGATATTTTACTGTTTTCTTAAGTAAACTCTATATATTAGATATTCTAGAACTTAAATTGACTCTAAATATTGTTTTTGAGTATCCTGACATTAACCCTATTACTACACTGCAAGTGGAATTATTTTTGGACATAACTCTAAAACAGAGAGAAAGTTAGATGGTCTACTTTTTCATAACCAAAGATTTTGAAAGAATATCAACCCCTTGTTAGGTGACCTCTTCTTTGACACCGTGCTCCTTGATACTACAACCAAGATTCAATCTCAAATGTGTGAACTTCATCTGACTGATCACAGATGGTCCAAACAAAACTCATGTATTCTTAAGTAAGTTTTAATTGCAGAATACAATTGCACTAAACAAAAACAGCACAAAAATAAAAACAAGGGAGGAGGAAAGATGGCGACAGAGTAGAGAGCAGTGCTGATGGTGTTCTCGAGTGCCAGAGCAGCTAGAGGACAGAATAGGGAGCGCCAGACGTCTTCAGGACCCTAGGAATTGGAGCGGGCAGCATCTGGACACAGGGGAGCACAGCCCAGAGGCAGAGGAAACCAGCAGGAGAGTAGGTGAGGCGGTTCCCCACCAACCGGCCAGCAGGCCCAGGTGGGCTCTGGGCAGTGGCGGCTCTGCCCAGAGGGGCGTGTTTGACTGAGGCAGCTCCGGGCTCCCTGGCGACTAGAAGTCTGAGCAGTGAAGTGTGGGCAGTGAGGGCAAACGCCGTAGGGAATTGAACTCCTGCAGGGGAGGGACTGTGTGAGAGACTCACTCCGGCAACAGGGAGAAGAAGCTCCTCACAGGTCTAGAGGCGGAGAAGAAGACTCCTGCGGGAAGCCAGAGCAGGGGAGCGGGGAAGTGCACTGGCCAGGGTGGCGAGAGGGCCAGAAACAGTTCTGCTGGGCCACCGGGGAAACAGCAGCTTGAAGCCCCTGCGAGGGGGGAGGCCCAGCCCTGCGCAACCACACAGGCCCCCAGGCTCCGCAGAAACTCCAAACGGGGAGCCAGGAACTAGTAGCGGGGGCAACTGACCCACCACTGCCGGAGACAAAGGCCGCACCGCCCACGTCTAGGAGGAGCTCATCAGAGAGACCATGTAAAGGACTTCTCTGAGAGCTAGTTGGCCTGGAGGATTGGCGCCTGCCCCGGGCGGCCGGGGGCAGTGTTGGCGACCCCCGGGCACTGTTGACAGACAGAGGCTGTCCCGGAACTGCGGGGGTGGGGACAGTCATTGCAGAGACCAGCAAGGTTGCGGGCTGCCCTGCAGGGGTGCTGGGTGCTCGTCGCAGGGGTAGGAACCTCCACAGGAGTGGGAGGGGACACTCTGCGGGTTCCAGAATACCGGCAGCCTTAAAACCCAGCCAGGCTGCGGAAGGCCCAGCCTACCTGGGGGCTAACACTCAGAATCAGCCCTGACTGTGACAATCAGAGGCCCTGCTATGCCAAGACCGGCTAGACTATAGACTGCAAAGACCTGAACAAGAAAAAGAGGCAGCCTCAGGAAATGGATTGCTGCTAATCTCAGGCGCCTGAGTTATACCGAGAGCTATATGAACTATTAATCCCCAACATATCCTTTTCAAAAGTTACTTCTCACATATTCTTAACCCCCCCCCCACCTCAATCCACCTAAATACCCAAGACCCTCCCCCTACTCTTAAAGTCTACTCACTCTCTGGATACAAGGCATTCCCAGTCCTCAATCTAAGTATTCCTCCCTTCACCAGCCACCTAAGCCCTTTCTTTATTTTTTTCTTATTTTTTTCTTTTTTCTTTTCTTCCTGTTAAAGCCCATAGGTTCTGGCTCTACCTGGAACAATCAGAGATCATAAAGTGTGAAGAGACACCTAAACCCTTTCTTTATTAACAATGATTTCTCTTTGTATTGTGACTTTCTACCCCCCTCCCATTTTTTTTTTTTTTCCTTCTTCTTTCTTTTCTCCCTGATGAAGCCCACTGGTCCTGGCTCCACCTGGACCAAACAGAGATCATAAAGGGTGAACAGATACCTAAACCCTTTCTTTATTAATGTTGATTTCTCTTTGTCTTCTGACTTTCTCACTTTTTTTCTTTTTCATTTTTATTCTCTGCTAAAAGACCTCAGGTCCAGGCTCCATCAGTACCAATCAGGGATTATTGAGGGTGAACAGCCATCTAAACCCTTTCTTATTATTATACCGTTTTAATTTCTTTTTTCCGTTTTTTTTTTTGTTTTTTATTTTTTGTTTTTTGTTTTTTGTTTTTTCTGCTAAAAGTCCACAGTTCCAGAATACAACCAGACAGCCCAAATAAAGGACACACCAAGAAGAGCAAGTGGAGAAAACCTGGGAGACTGCAACATTGAACTCCATGAAACTCCTATCACAGAAGGGTGTTCAACTAAGGCAAGGAAGCAAAGCAGGTTAACCCAAGGAAAAAAAACAAAAAAAATTAAAAGCAAGAACAGACACCCAAAATGGGGGAAAAAAGAATCAGTCAATCACCAAAAGGAAAGGAAGAATCCCCAGAAAGAACACAAAATGAAACAGAGGCACCTGGAATATCAGATAAGGAATTCAAAAGAATGATGATAGAGAAGCTCAGTGAGCTCAGCCACATCAAAGAAAAATATAAACAACTCCAGGAGAACTACAAAGAACACCAGGGAAGTTACAAGGAACTTACTGAGAGCTACAACAGCATGAAAAAGGACATAGCAACTATCAGTAAGTGCTAGCAGGAAATGAAGAATACAATTTCTAAATTGAAGAATACAGTAGAAGGAATCAACAGTCGGCTACAGGAAGCAGAGAACCAGATCAGTGAGTTGGAAGATAATGTAGACAAATACTCCAAGACAGTACAAGAGAATAAAAAAAGGCTGAATAAGACTGAAGAGGAGTTAAGAGAGCTGCAGGACAACATGAAATGTAACAACATCCGTATCATAGGGATACCAGAAGGAGAAGAGAAACAAGGAATGGAAAACCTGTTCAAAAAAGTCATGATAGAAAATTTCCCTAACACGATGAGTGAAAACATTAATCACGTTCAGGAAGCACAGAGGGTCCCAATGAGGATCAACCCAAACAGACCAACACCAAGGCACATTATTATTAAAATGGCGAATTTCAAAGACAAAGAGAGAATCCTAAAAGCATCAAGAGAGAAAAGACAAATAACATACAAAGGGGCTCCAATAAGGCTATCAAATGATTATTCAACAGAAACAATTCAAGCCAGAAGGG